>JAODTR010062565.1:0-14186 GCA_025399935.1 Amblyopsis rosae
ATAAGAGACCGTCTCTAGTCTCAGCCTCTTCATCAGCACTACGTCACATGAGAGACCGTCTCTAGTCTCAGCCTCTTAATCAGCACCACGTCTCATAAGCAACTCTGTACTGAATGTCTGATACTGACCTGGAAGTGATGAAGTCGATGTTCATTGGCTGTTAGCATTGTCACTCAAGAAGTCTGTAATTCCGGTATGACGATAGTGTAGTGCTTTATTTACTTGTATTCTAAGCAGTAACCGTAGCCTACTTATCCAACATACAGTATTTACAATACATATAGCCAGAGTAGTGTTGGTGAGCTTTTCAACAAAATTCTCTGTATCAGTTTAACGTCCGACTTTGTCATTGAGATATGTAGTTCTTGATCGTGCATGTCAATCAATCAAAATAACTCTCATGTAAAGTGGGCGGATCTTGACAGTTGAGGCCCATTTTTGCTTCTGTGTTGCACATACGTTAACCCTGCGGCGTATGGTTGCCGCACCCGTATGGGTGACGTACGTGTAGTTAAAAGGTTTTAATCTACACTACCCGTCCATCCATCAATTGTATGCAGCCAGCAACAGTCCTGTGGATGCCAGGCCATATGCTTTGGAATTATGGATCTTGATAACAACGTCCTGTACATGTACAGATTGTCTCCCTTTAATGTCTCCCTTGTCTCCCTTTGGTATTATTAGATTCGTTGGATAGAAACGCTTTATAAGCTTTGCTTGAGCAGAATTTTTAACCAAGACTACAGCTTCGCTCGTGATAAGACGGGGATTTCCCTATGGCATTTCCCTGTTCAGGCAGCGAAATTATAAATAGCCTACTAGTTTGTGTCGCAGATTGTTTCCTATATGATCAATGTTCTAACTAAGAGATTCGCTTGAAAGAAATAATTGTATATGTTTATTTCAAAGCGTTTACACTTTGTGTTGTTTTATTCGTGAGCACAAACTAGAAATGGCACTTCTGTAAAGTGGAGTTTCGGATGCGCAGTCAACGCGCACAGGTCAGTGTGGCTGACAGACCAGCGCAGAAGTATAATATGCTCATGACGGCGCAAGGCAGGGTGTACTGTAGGCCAACAGCGTACGCAGGGTGTGGGCTGACGGCGTAGGCAGGGTGTGGGCTAATGACGTAGGCAGGGTGTGGGCTGACTGCGTAGGCAGGGTGTGGGCTAACGACGTAGGCAGGGTGTGAGCTCGACGCTGAAGCATAAATGAGCCTTTATCCAGCGCTGTGTCCCAGATTTTACGTAAGTAAAGGTTCGCTCTGCAAGACAACTTCAAGGGAAGTCCTGTGGGAAGTCTTGCCCTTGCTGTACGTGCGTGGCTGTGTGTGGGAAAGGAAGCGTTCACCTGCATCTCTGTGAGGATGTTACATCACATGGGGGAAAGAGGGGAGGGGGTGGTATGTCCGACACCTTACATGTGGCTTTTCCTGCTGGGAACAAATGCGCGATGATGATGTCACAACAGTTGTTTTAATCCCCTTTTGCTTTGTAGTGATGGACTGGTAACGTCCCACAAGGAACCTAAGGCTAAATTGATTATTAGTGCTTGTAGTGTGCAGTAATCTGAGTCTCACCTGACCTCACACATGCTACTAACTACTGTAGGCATTCAGGGCCTCACCTGTACAGCTACTTCAAGGTGGAGTCAGTGATATGTAAGCCATTCCAGTGCTCCTGAGGAAGCACCCGATGCATTGAAGGGGGAGGTGATTTTGTTTTAATGGAGTTACAATATCTTTGTAAAGAATCCCTGACTCCACCTTTAACCCAGTATGTAGGTTCAGTCTCCTCCTCAGCTTTGACAGTAAAGCGGAATCTAAATGGTTAGGCGTGATGATAAGATCAGATGAACACAGTAAATTAGTTTGAACTGTCATTTAAACAAGACGAGCGTCTTGTCCGCCTGGGTAATGGTCCCTTTAGCAAGGCACTGCACCTGCTCGACAGTCAGCTCTTGATTCGTGCAGCCACATCGTTGTCATTATGTGAGACCCCTCATATGTCAGGCGCTGGGTTCCACATGCTGTAGGTGTGAGGTGAGTTGATGACATAAGCGCAGACCAGCTAAAGCTTCCCCCGCTCTGTGGGAAACTCGAAGATAAGTCTTCGTTGCTGTGACCACAGCCTCAACCACTGCAGCGCTCAACCAACCGTTCTCACAGCGTTCCACTTTAGTGTGTCAGCAATGGCGTTAGAAGTAGGCCTGTGACATTACAGCCATCTATTACCCCACAAACACTTAATAAAAACAGTGATGTGGACTGTTGGTGAGGTCAGATGGATGTCACTTTGATGGACGATTAGTCTGTGCCAGTTTCCTTTTGTGTTTCTGAAGGACATTAGCAGTCCAGCAGTTAAGTGTACGAGAGCTGTTTTGCATTAGATGTGTGGGCTTTGATTAATATCCCAGATATCGAATTGGGGGGGGGGGTTGCACTCTGCAGCTTTGCCCTTGTTTAACCCCAGTAGCTCATTTGGAGCCCTATACCTAGCGCACTCGTCTTGCACGTATGGCTTGTCAGCTTGACTGTACTGTACACACAGGGTCACGTGGGGTCATGTTGGAAGAGTGGATGGCTTCAAGTGTTCTGTGGAAGCGTTTCAACGTGGCTCCTCAAGAACACACGTCATCTTTCCTTTGTGCTGTTACACGTGCACCTAGACTAGCAACCACGTTGTCAATTCCACTAAGCTTCAGTTGGTGCCTTTTTGCCAGCTACGAATTAATTGACAGGTAATTTCATTAGTGCAACGCAGTAATGCACAGTGTAATCTTACCTGTAGCCTGTACCACTGAGATATTTCTAGTCTGATACCTAGATGCATGTTTGTGCGAGGTGCTTTGGATTCAAAGTTAAATTGGATTTTGTTGACTTATCATCTTAGAGTCTACTAAAAGACATTCTCCTCTATTAAAAATCCATTGACTGTCTGCACGGTGATGAAGTTACTCGCATGACTACCCCAGGAACGCGGCAGGCCAAGCAGCGATAGTCATTTTATAGGCAAGTCTGGCCACTCAGCAGCCATCTTTGAAACGCCCCAGGCAGTTATTTAAGAAGACTGTATTGAAATGAATATGGAGAGAGAGATAACTGCAGTTTCAATTGTCACCGGGACATAGAATCTGCATACGCAAGTCAAATCTGATTAAAAATCTAATAAAAAAACAAAGCAGATTTCCTCACAGGTTAAACTTCTTCTGCGCATGTGCAGCAGTCAGCTTGCATCAGTGCAATCATATGATTGGTTAAACAGGTTTTAATGCTTGGCAGTTACAATGCAGACAATTGGCTCTTTTCTGCCAAATTTAAGAATTCTCCCGTAGAGCTCCATTCAAAATGTCTCCTCTATAGTGTCTCTGGCAGCCTTCTGAATGGGAGCATGCAGTGGTCGGTGTCTACACGATGACCCTGGTTGTGTTGTGAGTGGCAGTCGGCCAGGTATACAGCCCGTGTGGCACTCCACCTCTGCACAGTTGGAGGTGGAGTCAGGGCTGCTGAGGACAGATTGTTATTGGCATTTGGGCACTGCCAAAACAAAAACACGTCTCCCTTCCTTCAATCCAATAGAGGGTGCTCCCTCAGAAGCCCCACCCTCACACATTGGACATGCAAATTGGTACGTTCTGCACCACTTTGTTTGTGTTCCCATTTACAGAGCCAGGGCTGTGTAGAGACACACAGCCCACACACCAATCAGCTAGGGGATATTTCTCTCTCAAAACGTTTATTACCTTATTAGACTACACCTTTATAATGTTGAAGCCGGTGTAGACGCCGTAGCCTGGTTGGTGTGGTGCATCTCAAGTGCATTTCCACAGAAGCCAAGATGACCTCGATGCTCTGCTGCTGCTGCTGCAGGGTTGTTCCGTCATCCTCTCCTTCTGGCTCGCTCTCTCAGTCAGGACTGCTGTGTTTTGGCTTTAGAGAGGCTTATCAGGCTAGATGAGGGGAATTCTTATTTTTCTGTCTTATTTTTAGCCATTTTATGCTTGTTTTTAGGTTTTACATTTGGAAATAGCCGATGTGCATGAAATATGCTTGGAACAGCCCGAGTGCTCGCCCGGGCCTTAACCTTTTGGTGTTACGGAGTAGTCATGACCTCGACTGTTTTTATTTGTTTGTTTAGGGTCCATGTTTTACTCTTTAGCACAGTCCCAAAGGGAGAGTCCATTTAAAGGGTTGTATGGTTCTTAAGGAGGGTGACAGCCTGGGTGTATGCACGCACACACGCCCACACACCCTGTACAGTATTCACGTGTTGGTGCATGTACACAATCCTGAGTACACACCCACTGTACCGCCCCATGGGATGCTCCTTGACCCCCCCCCCCCCCCCCCATCGTCCTTCCCTGTGCTCCGGAAGCAGGAACAGGGCGCGGCCCAGAGGCAAACCGAGACTTCAGGTGACTCAGCAGATTGCCTCTGCTTTGACCGATCATCACACGATGTGTATGGAATGGAAAAAGGTCTGCGTTTACGGTGTTGTTTTTCAGGGTAATCGAGACGATGTGGTGGCGTTTATCCGCTTCGCTCTTCTGCTGACTTTAGCCTGACCCTGGTCAAATGCTGAGTTGTAACCCTAGACTGTGTGCATGTAAATGGACAAACCCTCCGTGACGTCACCCATAGCTTTTCTCAAGAACGGATTTGAACACCGCGCTGTGCAGGCTCTGGCCGTAGCCATCTTTGCAGTACCTGACTCTGCCTGTAACGCCCCGCTATCTATTATAATGGAATACATGTATGGCTGTTATATTTGTAACTGATGAGTCAGTTAGATTATTCACCCCCAGTACAATTGCCATGAACTAGCTATAGAGATCAAAGCCCATTTTTGTACCAGGCTGTAAACTTGTTGATGATTCGGCCCTGATCTGCCACCTACTGGATATATTTTTAAGTCCTCCAAGCACACGCAAGGTACGCAGGCAAGTATATGAACAATTAATTTCGTGACGCAGCCACTTGTGTACGTGTACACGTTAGACAAAAGCAAGTATATCGGGGCCTTAAGACATTATCCATGCGCGTGGTACAGCATGGTACCAGGAATGAACCTCCGTCATACTTCTAGCATGTCCTAACATGCAACATCAAGCTGCTGTGTTAGAGATCACAAATAATAATATTGCATGCTCTTCAAGTGGAGCAAAACACTGAGGCCAATGACCCAAGGCTATTGTACTGAGTCAAACATCCAGGTCACTAACCCACTAGACCGTATCCTGTACCCCCCCCCCCCCCTCATAACTCTTAGAAGCTGTGATTCTTAGAACAATGTGATTGACACACTGCTCAGGTTCCATCTTAAGGAGGCGGTGCAAGGTGTTCTACATTAGCATTAGCCTTAATGTGTACTACAGTAGCTTTAGCCGTTACTGTAGCTCAGGCTATTCCCCTGGTAAATGGTAAATGGGCTGCAGCGCTTTTATCCAAAGGACTTTACATTATTTGCCTCACCCATTCATTATCATCAAATATTAGCCTAGCTAGCTCAGGCTATGATTCTAGTGTTCCTACAGTAGCATTAGCCTAGCTAGCTCAAGCTACTTTATGCCCCTAGTGTTCTTACAGTAGCATTAGCCTAGCTAGCTCAGGCTATGATTCTAGTGTTCCTACAGTAGCATTAGTCGGGCTGGTTCAAGCTACTTTATGCCCCTGGTGTTTTTACAGTAGCGTTAGCCTAGCTACAGTATCATTAGCCTGGCTAGTTCAATCTAGTTTATGCCTCTGGTGTTCTTACAGTAGCATTAGCCTAGCTACAGTAGCATTAGCCTGGCTAGTTCAAGGTACTTTATGCACCTGGGTTCTTACAGTAGCATTAGCCTAGCTACAGTAGCATTAGCCTGGCCAGCTCAAACTGTGTACTTTGGCCTGATTGGATTAGAAAGCGGTGTACCAGCCAGGCTAAGCAGCACGCACACACTAGCCCAGACATTAAGACACTCAAGGAGTCCTGCAGGAGCTATTCCAAGCTATTCTAAGCTATTCTAAGATAAGTGCTAAAGAGTAGACTGCCTCCTCTCTTCCCTACAAGCTACTTAATTATGGAGTCAGTGATGCTGGAGAAAACAAAAAAAACAACTCCTTCAGTGCCACAGAACGCTTCCTGTTTATTTATTTTCAGAGCGCATGCATAACGGGCAGCTAGCGGAGTAGTGTTTAGATAATCGCTGAATTTGGCAAAAAAGTGCATTTGTTTAGGATCGCTGACTCTACCTTTTAATGCTCTTGTGGGGACAGACACTGGGTTCAAGATGGCGAGAGCTGCAGCGGAGGCTCGTGACGGGCCTGTGCTCCACCCATATGCCCGTGTGTTTGATAAGCGTCCTCTGACCGGCCTGTCCCGTGTCTCTGATCAGGTTTAAAGCCCATCTAATCACCAGGGCTCTCTTCTTGTGGCAGCAAGGTGCGAGCATCCGAGGCTAACACCAGAAGCTAGCATCATAAGCTAGCTTCTGACGTCCTAAGATAGCCGTAGCCCAGACTTGTGCCCGGCTAGCTGCTGCAATTTATTCAACAGCGGCAGACAGCGTAGCATTGCAGCTAGCTAGTGTTCTGCTAAGTGTCTAGATCATATACTGTATTTAAATGGACAAACCCTTCATGGAGTAACATAGCGGATTTAACTCTGGCCGTCGCCATTTTTGCAGTACCTCACTTTCAGTATGCTGCCTTATGCTCCCTATCCGTTATATAGAGACCAAAACTGATTTTTGAACCAGCCAGCCAGGCTGTAAACAGACATTTTATAATTGAAGTCTATGGGGATTGACTACCTTTTGCAGCCAGCTACAAGTGGCCATTCGATGAACTGCAGGTTTTGTCACTTCTGCGATGTATTAATTTCCCAGCACTGGACTGGAGGTTCCCACTTCGTCTAGCCCGGCCTCAGCGTCGTAAATCAGCGGCGTGGGGAGGATGGCTTAGAGGTGAGGGAAGTGTGCGGACTGAATTACCCGTGGCTGTGGGCTGGATAAATAAGGCCAAGCCAACTGGCTTATGGCCATGGGATAGATGGAAGAGATTAAGTGTATATATAATGCACAGCTATATGTAGAGCCGCGGATGAAATTAAGAGACCACAGCAAAATCTTTCCGGTTTGATAGTGAGAAAATAAGTGAAAAAATCTAAACACAATTAGTACAAATCTGAGAAACTGCTGCAGCGGTCTCTTCATTTTCTTCACGGCTGTACATGCATGCAGTACATGCTCGCAACACGCACGCACACACACACCCAGAGCATCTGATGTGTGTTGTTCTTTATTCAGCACATGCCGCTCTGCTTTGTCTCGCTCTTTATCTTGCCGCGCTGGTCTCTGCTCCCCAGACCAACCTTCCCTGACACACCTTCAGCGCTGGTCTCTGCTCCCCACCGTCACGTATCCCCTTGTGCTGTGTGTGTGTGTGTGTGTGTGTGTGTGTGTGTGTGCGCGTGTGCGCGTGCACGCGCCCGTGTCTGAACACGGCAAGTCGCCACATGTCGCTAGAAGTGCTGCTAGCTGGCGTTGCCTAGGTGATGTGGGGCTGTTGACACAGGCCTGTACTGTACTGTGTGTGTGTGTAACCTTGACGACAGAACACCTGGTCTGCCCGGTCCACCGACCCGGTCAAATTCCCCAAACATGATTGGCTGCTTTTGAAACAAGTCACCGTTTGTGGTGTGTGGGCCGTGTGTGTGTGTGTGTGTGTGTGTGTGTGTGTGTGTGTGTGGGTGGGTGTGTGGGCCGTGTGTGTGTGTGTGTGTGTGTGTGTGTGTGTGACATCCTTGACTTCCATTTCCTGTCAACAGTAGGTCAGGGGTTTGGGTTCGACTGGACTTGGTGGAGACTTGTGTCTCGATTAGCGGGGGGGAGGAGGAGAGGAAGGAAGAGGGAGAAGATGTTATGACTCAGATGTGTCGTTGCTCTTGGTTCAACAGAGCCTGTCAAAGTTGGGGTGGGGGGGGTGGGGTTGCCTCTCCTACCCGAAATGTCGTGGGTCTCCCTGTCCTGGAGCCAGATGCCTAACTGTACTCCTCCGCTCTGTCGTTAAGACGCGCTGTGTAAAGAACCTGAGACTTATTTAGGCTATTTAACCCTTGTGTTAAGTTGCATCGCCCCGCTTGTCTTGGAGGACTGCCCATCTCTAATATTTTCTTGCTCCTCTATCTCTACGCGTGCGTGTATCCGTCCTACAGTACCTCCTTCCTCGTATGTGCTACTGAGCTCTAGCAGAGAGCGTCTCGCGTCCGTCCGTCCGTCCGTCCGTCCGTCCGTCCGTCCTGCCTCACCGCCAAGGCCAGCGTTGAGACACAAACACAGGAAGTGGCAGTTTACTCATGAGCAGTTGGATTCGGACTGTGGACAGAACGGCGCCACGTTAGCGCTGTGGGTCACTATATCGGCCGCTCGTGTTGTTCTCTTGCTGCATTAGTTTGAAGCGTCTCTTCCTTGCCTTTACCACCGTATCGAAGTCCGTACACTAAAGACAGCTTTTTATGCAGTCGTGTGAAAAAGAAGGTATTCTATGGTTTTACATGTTACACCATGTCATGATTTATTTAACAAACAAAGCCAAAATGGAGATGCCATGTGTGAAAAAAATAAGTACACCCTAACTAATTCCATAGGAATTAAAATACAAAGTAGCAGACATTTGTTGCTAATCAAAGGCCCTTAACTCATCGACTATCAGCAAGTGTGACCACGTCTATAAACATTTACATACACCATTTGTAGTACACACTGGTAGTACAGTTAGTACACACTGGTAGTACACACTGGTAGTACACAGTTGGTACACACTGTTAACGTGTGTACTGTTGAACAGTGGGTTCAGACATGGCTGCTATCTCCACTGCCACGCCCGTGTTATCAGTCAAGTGCAGCTTTTGACGCACACACCACACATGCACACACACCACACATGCACACACACACACGCACACACACGCGTGCGCACAGTGTTCCTGGAAGTGGTGTGGGGCAGGAGCATGTCACCTCTGTGCTGAGGCAGCAACAGTTAGTTGATCTCTCTCCTTGCTTGTCTTCTCTACTTGGGCCATATATTAGGTCTGGTGGGTGGAGACCCCTGCAGCACAGGGCCATCTGTGTGCCCTGGCTTGATATATACCTGCTCATAGGGCTGCTCGATTTACGGAAAAATAATGATGATGATTTTGGTCGATATTGAAATCACCATTATTTCAAACTATTACTCATTGACTTTGGAAAGATGTCGCATTTCCTAAAAAACAGTGGAAATACCTTCAACTATGAAATGTCCCTTAATAATATGCTGAACTTTCACCCTGCGCCTGTCATTCAGAACACAAGATAAAATTGTGAAACGTAATGTGCTAAATATTAGTTTTCTCTCGATTATTTTGTTTCTGTAATTGTTAGGTAAAATGTGAGTAATTGCACCGGCACACACCTGACACAACCTTTCAGTGCCTTTATTATGTATGTATGTTATAGAATAAAAATGTCCCCATCCCTCCAGTAACTCATTATTACATAACATAACATTATGTACTGGATCCTCTCGCTGTAAAGCATTGGTCAGCTGACCTGGCAGACGCACCGCGACCGATAGGTCCTGGTTCTATTACAGAGTGTCACGGAGTCCCTGAGCATGTCTGAATATAACCCTAACTCCTCCTGCACACTCACACTCACACGAACACACACACACACACACGCAGGCACACACACAGTAGACTAGCACTTATGAGACAGCAGGTGCGTGTGTGTGTGCGCATTCAGTCTTCTGACCTATTAGCACCTGCGCCGTGAGCCTTCTTGAAAGCGAGTGGGCAGGGCTTGGGTTACCACAGCCAGGATTATGGTGCATTCACGGGGAACGCAGCAGGCGGCAAGCCGGTAGATGTCAAAGACTTTATGGATGGCGCGGCACAAACATACACAAACGGAATGGAAGGATTAGGGCTGGGCGATATGGACCAAAAATCATATCCCGATATATTTAGGTTGGATACGGATACACAATATATATATATACGTATTTTCTATAAAGTGGGCTAAATGTTCAGAAGGAGAAATAACTGGAAACCAGATGGAAATGTGAATTTTTTTTTTTTAACTACATCAATTGTAGTTAATAGTTCATAGTAGAATCCATAGAGGTTGTGAGTTTTGCAGCTATAATTACAGTTTACTCAATTTAAACCACATTAGTTTTTGATTACCGGTAGCTTGTAAAACTAGCTGGCTACCTGTATCTGTTTGTCAGAAACATAAATTGAGCATGTGACTCAGTATTTGCTCTCTCATTGGCTACTCTAAAAAAAGGTGCCCTTCAAATGCTCACTCAGTGTCAACTTGTGCGAGCGGAGCTAGTAGGCCGACGTGAGCTTTCTGTGGTGTCTCCGCCCCTTTGACATTCTGAACGCACTAAATCACTCGCTCCTGACTCCACTCTTCAGACCAAGTGCAGGCATGGAGGGAGAGACGAACAAATCGAAAAAGTTCTGAATAAACGCATAATATAACTTTATCGATTTAAACGATATTGTCTGATTTTATATCTCTTGAAAATATACCGATAGAAATTAAATACCGGTATATCATCCAGTCCTAGGCAGGATGGCAAAAACTAAACGCAAATGACAATATGATTTTGTCTGTGCTTGAGGGGAGCTACTGTACATAGCATCCGGTTGTTAACAGCAACAAGTTAAAGGTATAGTCAGTTATTTCTAATACACTTTTTTCAAATTCACCTATCTTTAGCATTTTGCAATCTTACCGTTTTGTGTGTGTTGAAAAGTATCTGATACTTCTACACAGCCCTGGCTCCATAAATAGGAGCATGCAAGGTGGTGAACACGGCTCGTATCAACAAAGCCGTAGCTCTACGCTTTGCTTCACAGTGCATTTTTACGTGTGAGGACCGCAGGGCGATACTGTTTTGATTTCGAGCTTGAAGTTGGCAAGAATGATTTACCATACCTGACTGACCATACATCAACATGATTTAATTAATATATGCACATCAGTTTTTAGTTTCTATGTCTTTGCAATAAATTACTTTCTTTAAGTATTCCAGGTATTTCTCAACTAATTAGTTTTTTGATAATCACAAATGGTAATTTAAAATTTTCCTTGCTTACTTTCTAAATAAAAATCACTTTTGTATCACTACCCCTCTAATGCATAACAGGTCAAAAATGACCCGTATATTTCCTAGGTTATTTCATGCATGACTGAAGTTTATTTGCAATATCTTTAATTATTTAATATTCAAGGTATTAATTTAATATCTTGTTTTTGATTGCCACAAATAATTTTTATTGAGGGAGATGCATATCTCATTTGGATTCAATGGTAACATGACCATGATGAGCTATGTAAAATGGTAAATGGACTGCATTTAAATAGGGCTTTTCTAATGAAGATGTCAGCCATGCTCCACCTAACCAATGGGGGTGGTTAGGTTACTGTCTTGCTCAGAGACCTTGATATAGGACTTAGCTGTGTTCGAACCAGCAACTTCTCAATAACCGCTCACCCCTCTCTACCCACTGTCGCCCGGTGCCAAAGAAAGGAGAAGCTGTTGTCCTCCTGAGCACCATGCAGGACGACAAAGCAGTAGATGTCAACAGTGTGAAGAAGAACCCAGAACTTATCCAGTACTACAAACAGTCAAAGCAGAAGGAAGCGCAGACACAATGGGTCAGATGGTTTGCGCCTAGCCTACACAAAGAACACGGAGGTGGCCCCTGGTCTCCTGACATGGTGGATTGTTAGACACAAGTCCAGTAGAGTAAAGCAGAGCATTCCATCAAGTGCTTGACAAGAACACGCACTTTCAAACAATACACAGCAGTTGATTGGATGAACCATCTGAGTGTTTGTTGTTTTCAAGTAGCTTTTGTTGTTGTTTTGTTAGCTGAAGGTCTTTGAAAGTCCTTCACAAGGACATCGCTGTAAAACATGGTAATAATAATAAGCCACTAAATGGTTCAGGGACAAATTATCTCTGCAAACACACCTCCTGTTTATTATAGCAGCTTCTGTGTGTCTGTCTAACCTGAGATGCCAGATGGATTGTTAGACACAAGTCCATCTGTGGAGCCGTCCATCAAAACGGTTTGAAAAGAGCAGGCACTTTCAAAAAATACTTGGCAGTTGATGATTGGATGAACCATCTCAGTGTCCGAAAAGTGACCATGTACAAAATACACTAACCTCAAAAGAGAGGAAAGATGTGTTAATTTCAGCAGGTTTACATACATGTTTCTGTTTTTTATTGCAGATGTGCCACACATCAGCATTGCTGTGACAGTTTTCCACAAATTAGAAATAGCATTGGTAACCGTTTTGTAATATATCGCTAAATATCACATTGTTCATTGTCCCTGTATTGTGGTGCGTATTGTATTGTCGGATTTGTGCCAATACATAACCATAGTTACAGGTGGGTATGTGCTGTCTGCCAAGTGCCAACTAAAGAATAATGAGAAAATTTGAGTTTTTGTTCCCTCAGACCTTTGATGTAATAGTCACTATTAACACCAGGGGGCAGCTACAGTACATATATGTGTCCCCAAGACCATTAAGTCAGTTTTCTGGGGTATAAAGAGAGATATAGGTAGGTATATAAGAGAATTAGTTTGGCCAGATATTATTTTTCTCATCTCCAAAGTTTTCTATGATGATCCTCTACTCTTTCAACTAAGAGAAGATGCTGTTGTCTTCTTACAATACAGCTATTGTCACTACTGATTCCAAGTTGCTTTGGGATACACGTGTCTGCTTAATACTGTAAATGTGCACGTGTGTAAGCGCGTGCACGCTGTGGCCATTTACCTAAAGTTATTTTTGGGGTTTGATTTTACCTCCGACCCCCTCATTCATTCATTCATTCATGGCACCTATGCTTTTTTAATACAATAAAAATATAGTAAATCTCATCACGGTTAATGGGGAACTAATATTAATGACTTCACGATGACTTCACTCCTAAATATCCCGTTCTGTCATTATTCTATCTTGTTCTTAATGACAGGATCCGTCAGTGTTTTCTCCTCGCTCCCTTTGCATTTCGTCTTTCACCTCTCATCTCCTCCTAGCCTCGACTTTTCCATTACGACTGACCCACTGTGCTTTGCATGCCAGCAATACCAGAGCGGATACCAGGAGCTCATCGACCTCTAGTGCTGCATCACCTTGGCTCACCAGCAGGTGGCACCAAAGCCCCATGTGTTTGAAATTGCATAAGCTATAAGGATTTAGCTGCTAGCTATAGAAATGCACTTACCTAGGAGTCATGCAAGCCAACCTGGCCCGGTTTTGTCCAATGCCAGGCCCTACCGTAGAGGCCGGGGGTGAGACATAAATAGGTTACATTACATTTCCGCCAATGGAATTAGGAATCAATGCAAAGCGTGTGGATAGAAAGATTGTGTGTTTAGGCCACATCCAGACAGCAGAGGGCGACATCCTTTAGTCCTCTGTTCTTTCACAGGCGTTCCTATGTGTTCCAGTGAGCCCAAAGCCCAGTAGATGGAGAAGTGTTGCAGTGTTGTGCAACTTAATGCTGGAGAGAGAGAGAGAGAGAGAGAGAGAGAGAGAGAGGGGCAGGGACTAATACAGGAAGACAGCCAGGCTCGGAGGGAGGGAGACAGACAGACAGACAGACAGACAGACAGGGAGAAATACAGGGAGACAGACAGGCTCCTGGCTGCATGTCTATAGGTTCTTTCATGCTTTCCCCCTCCAACTTATGCACACTGCTGTAGTATACTGTGTGTGTGTGTGTGTGTTTAGGAGCAGGGCACAGATGCTGTGGAACACTGTTGGCACGTAATGTGGCTTCTCTATCCTCACAGGCACTCACTGTTGCTATAGCCGCTGTAGTGTGTGTGTGTGTGTGTGCGTTAATGCGTTGCGGTTCAGCGCTGGCTCTGTGCAGCGTGTTCCTGGAAAGCCTTTCAGATTGGGGGGGGTGGTGGGAGGCGGGGTGGGAGGGAAGGGGGGGTTCTCCTGCAGTGCACCGCAGCCTGCATCGCACTGCATTCTGGAACCCTCTCCACCCGGGCCGGGGGCTGACAGTGCAAGGTGGATGTGGAGAGGAAAAGAGATGAATTCTTCTTCTGCTCTAGTCTCAATAGGGTGGAGAAAGAGAGAGGTTCTTCTGCTCTAGTCTCAATAGGGTGGAGAAGGAG
>JAODTR010062586.1:0-16711 GCA_025399935.1 Amblyopsis rosae
CTCCCATAGAGTTCTATTGTCTCTATATAATGTCTCTGGTACTTCTCCCATAGAGTTCTATTGTCTCTATATAATGTATCTGGTACTTCTCCCATAGAATTCAATTCAGGATCTATTCTATTGTAACCAGCCCTGGTTCTGTAAATGGGAGCACAAACAATGTGTTGCAGACAACACCACACAGCCCTAGCCCAGCCTTGGCAGTGCATGTCTAATTCTATGGAGCTTCTGAGGGAGCACCTCATGTCATTGAAGGAAGGCAAGGACAGACTGGCCATCGGGCCGTTCGGGAGTATTCCTGAATGGCCCGTCCATTCCAGGCCGGACCGGCCGGTGCTCAAAGAGTTTTTATGTTTGAATTTCTAATGTTTGACTCTACATTCTGTGACTGGGCCGGCAGGCTGGACGCATGCTACAGTGCATAGCTGTCTCTGTGTTTTTCAGACTGGGCCAAACTAATACTTTCAATGTTGAGGGGAGAAACGAGTGGCCCCTCCTATCTTGGACTGATCCTTGTTTGTACAGAGATCTGATTGACCCAAGACTTTTCACACAATCGAATCAAATGCTGTGTGGTGTATTATTTTAGATTTTTTATCATTCATTTTATTTTTTTCATCCAAATAAATGACGTGGAAGCGAATAGATAACGTGTAGGAAAATGAGAAAAGACCAACACTCCAAGCTTTGCTGTCAAATGTAATGTCCAAGTGTCAGTCAGCAGCCTGGAGACGCAGTACGCGCTATAGCCTACAGGAGATGTCAGGTACAAGCAGCAACATATTCTACGTTTAGATAGGCATAATTCAAACAGCCAAACAATTGCTATTGTTTTCATTTTTCTAAAGTTTCAATTGTTGGCTAGAGTTGGTAGGTTAATAGCCTAGCTAATAAGGGTAGGTTATTAACATTGGCGGTAAACTCTTTATTGGTGCTGAAGCACCAATGGCTTTGTCCAGTATGTCATATTCCCCTAAAGGTCTAGTAAGTAAGAAAAGTTTATTTATAGAGCACCTTTCACAGACAAAGGTCACACAGTGCTGTACAGTAAAAGCAATGCAAATAAATAAAATCCTACACCGGCTGATAGATTCACCCCAGCTGGTTTTTCAGGTACAGACTACTGATTGTAGCCTACATTTATATTTAAAAACAAATAAAAGGCCAATAGAAAGGGCCAGGCTATCTACAAAATAAAATAAACTACTTCATCACAGTTTATTACAGTGGACGGTGTGTTATTTGTGTTTGCCAACCAGGTCTACTTTAGATGGCTCTCTTCAAAGTCCCGGGCCGTTTTTCAGTCCCAGTCCGACCCTGAAGGGAGGGTTGTATTTGTTTATATGTTCAGTTCAAATATCAACAATTTTCTCCTGTATCTCTGGATCAAAACCACTGTTGTGTGTCAGGAGGATTAATATAATATAAGGCAGTTCCTTATTATAATTGTAAATTCTCTTCAGAACACAGTAATGGTTGCAGCCCTCAGGTGCATTACCATAAAACGTAATTACATTGGAATGTGTCCTATTGCATCTGAATTGGCTAGATGGTATATGAATTGATACCAGTTTTGTATTGTATGTTGCATCTCATGCTAATCAGAAACTGATGTATGTAAGAATGATGTAACGTTATGCAAATCGTCGAGATAGAGCTTGCAAAATCAGTATGGTTATCATTTATTTTCAAGTGGATTTAATCTGAATATTTTACATTTTTATAGTTATAGTTATTTTTTTTTTATTGTTAGAAGAGTATCCTACAATCAATAGTACAGTATATGGATTTATTATTTAATATTATATTATTTATTATTTGGCATGTCTTCCTTATTAAAGTCCCTCTTCTCTGCAGATACAACATAATGTTGTTTTTGTTCATCATTTGAAAGCAAACCACATTTACAGTCTATGATTGCTCAAGCTCAGAAGAGACATTTACGAGTTCTGGGTTGACTTGAACGTCGCGTGAAAGCTTTCATTCAGGACATAATTAACACGAGAGGGGATTTCATACCTCAGATCCAAGAGGCTTGGATATGTTGCATCTCAAAAAGAAATGTGTCTTCATCCACAATCACCAAGGTTCTGCATAACAAGTTATGATATTGTTTAGGCCGGCCCAGAGCCATGGAAATAACAGAGTTGCGCCAACAGAAGACTAGACCAGAGCCATGGAAACTTCCGGGTTCTATTTTGATGCTCCACAATCTGCCATTGCGGTGAAACAACAGTCCACTGGAGTGAACAAAGATGTGTGTAACTGTTCTTTCCATGGCTCTGGGTCGGCCCAATCATGGCTAGGATGTTAACAGTATATGGTAAAGACAGACCTACACTACAATAATCCTCTTTCTCTCCATTTCGTCACTTTTCGTAGCCTAGCATGACATAATCAAGACACCAATACTGTGCCACAATGGCTATATAATTTATTGTAAGTGTTCCTTTGGGCTGCAAATACTGTTGTTCATTTGGTTTAGTTTCAGTTTCTTTAGCAATGTCCAATACGGTAGCTAAAGCTATGTCTGAAACTGTTTGCTAATTCAGTGTTCCCTATGCATAATACACCATGCTCCAAAACATGGTAACAAGGTTGGGTGGAAATATGATGAAAGCTCACCCAACCTGCATTGATAATCATAGAGAAGTTTACAAGTTGACCCGCAGCATGTTGCAAATGCAGCATTGGTCAGATCTTACCAGCCACATTAAAGGCATTCTATAATTGCCTTTAGGCAAAAAACAACTCTTTGTAGTTCACATCTAGCTTGGCTGAATGCAGTATAAATTAGCTATATCTTAAAAGGTAATGTTTAGAGAATATTCAAATGACTAACAATGTATTAATCGTGTATATTGTGACATGGTGAGTTTGTTCCTATAAATAATTTGTTATTTTTGCTTGAAAGTGTGCATTGAAAAACATGAATACATACAATTTTTGTAAAATCCAAACCTGTCAGTAACAACACATCAAATACTTTCCATAGAGTCTAGGATCTGAGAATGAGACATCAGAAGTGAAACCTGACTCACAGACATGGAACTTCTCCATGGGATACTTAGATGGTGAGTATATGCAGTTAATTTATCAATATACACTATAATACTTGTACACTATAATGAGATATAAAAAACACAAATTAGTAACTAATCAAACCGTAAGTCGAATTTTTGTTGACGTACCCTTTTAGTGTAAAACAAATGTTTGTGTCGTTTTTTGTAAAGTTTACAGAGTATGTATGAAATGCAAAGAAATAAAGTTAGGCTAAAGTTGCCGGTATTTGTTGTCACTCCTTTTAGAGTCTCCAAAGGAACTGGAGGAATGTGATGTGGTTGCTGTGATAACCGACATGGACGGACAGACTTCACCCTCGGAAGAACAGACCAGTCTCACCACAGATAAACAAAACGCATCCATTGCCGTACATAACCTGCCACAGTCCCACCCGTCTACAGTTGTGGTCAGTGTCCCAGCCCCCCAGACAAATGCAGACGGCATAAAACCACCCGTGGAGAAAAGAGAGACTGGCGTAAAGAGGGTAAAGACATTTTGAAATGTTGTTTTCAAGATAGTCACCATTGTGAATTTACAATGGTGCAGCAATAATATGTCTTTATGTTATAATTTAAACCCAGAATTACACTACAGTAGTAAAGTCCACATCTGGGTATATTTTATAGTATAATGTGATTCCTTGTCAACTGCTTCAAATCTACTAAGCTAACGTTGTGCTGTTCATGTGTGTTGGGAACCCCCAAGGGGTCAGGAAGTGTTTTGTTGAGTCATAATGATATGCAAACGTTATGAAACTTTTAATTATCAGTATTTATAAAGGTGCACTTTTCAATTCCTCATGTGTATGGAACTTCCACCGTGGTAGAAACAGGCATTATAAATAGGTGTTTTGGTTTGAAATTCAGAGTGTCCACCCCGCCTTACTTAAAATATTCATGATTGACACTTTTACACTGAAAAATATGGAGCTATGTGCTATATTGAGCATTGAAAAAGCTATGAAACTGTGTTGCATATAAGATAGGCCTACCTGACCCATATCCTTTAAACACAGTTTCGTAGTGTTTTACTATACTATTACTACGGTATACTAGTACTATACTAGTACTATAAATACTTATGAGGTGGCTGAAACAGTTTGTAAACAATGGCAGAAAGCCTCGCGCTGCTCTGTAGATCGAATAAATGTGTTCAAATTCTCTCTCTATTTCTCTCTCCCTCTCTCTCCCCCTCTCACCCCCTCTCACTCTCTATTTCTCTCTATTTCTCTCTCCCCCCTCTCTCTCTCCCTCTATTTCTCTCTCTCTCTCCCTCTCTATTTCTCTCTCCCTCCCTCTCCCTCTCTCTCTCTCTCTCCCTCTCTCTCTCTCTCTCTCTCTCAGTTGGTGGTGAAGGTAGTGATGGACGACGGCAGCTCCAAGACTCTGCTGGTGGACGAGGGGCAGAGGGTGCGGGAGGTCTTGGACACGTTGTTTGAGAAGACCTACTGCCATCGCAGCGTGGACTGGAGCCTGTGTGAGAGCTGCCCAGAGCTGCAGACCGGTGAGGTGTAGTGAACAGGCCTACATGTAGCACGATCACGTGGATGTGGTCTTCCTTATAGTGTAACTGCACCCTAAATTGTGCTTCTGAGCGATAAACTTAACGCACTGTGATGAGACACATACACGCTGGTGCTGCGATTGAGAAAATACCTTTACGTTGTTATAAAAATCTGGATTTTATGGTCTGAACATGTCTCTACACGTCATATCCGTTAGCAATCGCCCTGACTAGGCTCCAGCAGTACTCGTCATCGCATTCAAATGTAACGTTAATGTTAAGGTTGGGGGTCCCCCTCTCAGCCCCTCCCCTCACTCAGCTCCTTGACTACGTAGTGCAGCGGGTGGAGTCAGGCTCAGAGCTGGGGTGCACTTACATTTTAAGCACACATTCTCACACATACTTACTAAAATTGGTGTTATTTGACACTACTGTCTTAAATTAAAACATAGATTTTTTTCATTTGACAAATACAGTGGTTGAGTGCATTTTGTTTTATTAGTCAAATCTACACTGTCTACCTTTTTATTGCTTTTTGAACCAGGTATCATGTATGATTGTAATTATGATGTAATGTATGACGATGATGATGAGGATGGAGAGGCCTGAAGCCCAAGATGAACAGTAATGTGTACCTTACCGCACTTATTCCCTGCATGCTGTTGACATTGCGCATATTTAGCGTCAGTTGGTTTACATATCACGCTAGGCGTGTAGGCCTACCTGACCTAGGATTGTTCCTCATTTTTACTGCCTTTGCTGTTTTCAGAAAGAGGTTTTGAGGACCATGAATATTTAGTGGAGTCTTTGTCTGCATGGACATGTAAAAACCTAATTTATTTTGTCCCAAGACCTGAAAAATATGCACTTTTCAAAGAGCCGCAGGTTGGTACTAACAATATTTTAATGGTATTTTTTTTATGTGTTTTTGTAGTTAAATTATGATTTTCTTTTTTGCTTTAAAGTTGTTTTACATGTGGAAGCAAACACCTGGGTTTCTGAGAAATGTTAGCAAACAAGCCAAAACACTCTTACTAAAGGTTAGTCGCGAGACTCGCAGGTCTTAGGTTAACCTATATTCATTTTTGGGAATATTTAAAAGTTGTGAATAAGAATAAATAATTTGATGCACTGTATTATTTATAATTCCAGTATAAGCTACATGTTTTTGAAAATGTACATTTGAAATTACTCTTTGTATGTTATTCATCATGATTTTATTTTGATTTTTCAGGAAAACTTTGAGGGTGCTTCTGTGATTGTCCCAGACATTGAGGGGATTCTATATCTGAAGAAAAATAAAAACAAGACATGGAAACGTGGATTTTTCTTGCTTCGAGCCTCTGGGATCTACTATGTCCCAAAAGGAAAAACCAAGGTTCCGCTATAACCGTTACATTTATGTGTTAGATAAGGGACCTAAAAGTCTTTACATCTTCCTAAAATGCTTTAGCTTTAGCCAAACCTCTCATGGAAAACAAGTCAGTTAAATTTGACCCCAGGTGTGACATAATTTTAGGGCTGTAGGTAATCGTCTCTGACATATCCTCTTACTCTGAGCCAGCCAATGAAATGAGGGCATGAAAAAAACAAACCAAGTGCAATTAAAACCAAATTAAACGGAATGTTCATCTAGAAGGAAGAAAAGTAATAGTGGAAATAATACGGGGCCTTTGACAATAATAAAATAACTCATATATCACTGCTGCAGTCATGATGATGGCTATTATTTGTATATTTTTTTATAAACAATGAAGTCCAAACTTGTATCCAGCAAATATGTTCTATATTATCTTGTGTCTCTTATGCCAGCATTTGTTTACAATTCTTCTATGTGTGTCAGTCCTCTAGTGACCTGGTCTGCTTTGCTCAGTTTGACAAAGTCAACGTCTACACCACTACTGACTACAAACAGAAATACAGAGCTCCTACTGACTTCTGCTTCATACTGAAGGTAAAAAATCAGTATCTTGACTTCTGCTTTATACTGAAGGTAACAAACCAGTATTTTGACAAACTATTTGAGTATTTAGTCAAAGAAATAGATAAATCACTGTAAACCCAGCAAATTAACTTCAATTAATTCAAGTCAGTCTTTTTGTTTACTACATGGCTAAAATATTGCATGTTGTTGATTCAGTTGATTCAGGCATACCAGTTTTGAGAGGAAAATAACAAAACAAGAGAATCTGCAGTTAAAATGGCTATTACAACTAATTGAACATATTGGTGCTGCTATAAATGCTCTGTACTTTATTGCAGTGCATGTGCTTTTCAGTTTCTGCCACAGTTTAAGAGTTACTACTAAATTAGACTAGACTAAATTACCCCCGAGCATTGCTGATTTGCAAGGATATATTTAATCACTGACTATATGGCTGCTTTTAAACTGGAAACATAGTTCTGAGAAATATCTTGTAAGTTTGCCTGTCCAAATATTGTTGAAACATGTTTTATTGAACTTAATTGTTTTGTGGAGTATTGTATTGTGTATGAGTCTTTTACCGTTTTCATTTTAAGTTTGTTTTATTAACTTTTTTGCATTGTAACGATGCGTTATTGTGCGAAGCACATAAATAAATAAGTAAGTAAGTAAGTAAGTAAGTAAGTAAGTATTGTGAATAGATGTACGACTTAGTCACCCTGTAGCCTAACCCTAAACGTCACCCCCTAACTTAAAACTTCACCATAATAGGATAAGATTACTGGCTCTTGGGTTGTTCAGGCTTTCCATCTAATTCACTCACCAGTAGTTTGAGAATGTGTTGGAAATCATTGGAAATCATTTAGCCAGTGTTTAAATTTTGTTCCGTTTTTTTAGGCCTTGTTTTTTCAAAAAGGTTTGATTTGCATTGTGGTTTTATCCAATTTTGCAGATCTTTCTTAATGATTTTTATGTTTTCTTTGATATTTTAAGTTTCTTTAATTGTTGTTGAGTCATTGTTTAGTGGTTTTTGCACTGTGGTTTTGATGGTCCATTTCATATTTATTTTGCCCTTCAAGTTGTAGGTTCTTTTGCCTACCTAAACACCAGTGTTGTCCATATTGTGCAGTGGTTCCCATTATGTTTTCGAAACTCTCTCATTCTTCCCTGTAATACCCTTTACCACATTATTTTTCTCATCTTTTAGCAGGATGCCCCAGATCACTGGTAATACTGGCCCTCTCTAAAACATCTGTATACCGGCATACCATACCATTTATACCATACTTCCTTGGGAAGTAATTAAAGCCATTGTTCCAAGTAAAAGTGCATCCAGCTTGACTCAAAACAAAAAAACAAGGCAGTATTACAGTATGCTTGCTGTAGAAAATAGACTTGTATATTACTAGCTATTGTGTAATGTTGTCGTCTACTCTGCACCAATGGCAACCTTGCCATCCCGTAATGGTTAGACTCCACCTTTTGGATTAGGGGAGAGAGTGTTAGGGCCTGCAGACAGGAGGCCTGTTGTTAAACCCCACAAGCAAGATCATGGGACCTTGATCACTTGTTTATAATCACTCAATAGCACATTTTAATTGCAATAGCCAGGACAGTATACCACCCTTTCTTAAGAGGTTATTTAGTTTGACCAGCTCAAATCAATTGTATTTATATAGCCCTTAATCACATTGCAGTCTCAAAGGGCTGTACAGCCTACATTTCACATGGAAACAAACAACACCCCCTTAACCTGCTCCCCCCCCCCGGGCAAGGCAATACTCCCCATTAAAACCACATGGGGGAAAAAAGGGAAGAAGCCTTGGGAAGGGACCACAGAGGGAGGAATCCACCCCTCCAGGACAGTTAAGATGCAATCGGTGATGGTGGGCAAACAAAATGTAGCATTAATACTATGTATAATACGTAATTTCTGAATTGGAGACTTGGCTTCTGCAGCAATAGCCGCGGCCATCCATACATAGTCCGGGACCATGTCAGCATCTTCTCGTTACAACACTCCTCCACCGAGCAGGAGATGACCAACACACATCCATTGGCTCTGCACACAGTTCTCTTTCCCAGCTCAGGGAACATCGCCATCGACACGCTGTCCTTTACCAAGGCAGCAACTTTCCCCGATGACACCACCGGGCTGGGGCCGCATCATCCACACAGCCTGCTGGATCGTGACAGCATCTCCCATCCACCACACTCTGAGAAAGAAAAAATGAAACGAGGGCCAGAGACACAGACGACACAGAGGAGCCTAATCTACAGACATTTAGGTCCCTACGCAGAGGGGAACATTTACTGTTGTTAACTAAATGTTTCACTGTACAAATAGGTTTCTAGTTTGATTTTGAAGGTAGAAACAGTACTAGCACCTCTAACATCAGCTGGTAGGGAGTTCCACAATAGTGGGGCCCTATGTGAAAATGCTCTAAATCCTGCGGATTTCTTTTTAACTTTAGGGATGGATAGCAAGCCAGCATTTCGTGAGCGTAGGGCTCGGGATGGAACATATGGTATCACTAGGTCAGATAAATAGGAAGGTGCCAATCCATGTAATGTTTTATAGGTGAACATTATAATCTTAAAATGACATCTCAGATAAACTGGCAGCCAATAAAGTTCAGCAAGGATTGGAGTAATGTGATTAAATTCTCTAGTTCTAGTCAAGATTCTGGCAGCAGCAGTCTGTACCATCTGAAGACTTTTAATACTCTTTTTCAGAAAGCCAGAAAGTACCATTACTGTGAAGATACAAACGCATGAATTAGAGTCTCTGCATCTATCAAAGATAAAGTCGGATGAACCTTTGTAAAGTTGCGAAGATGGAAAAATTAAATTTTAGTAACCTCTTTAATGTGCAAATCCCAACTTCGGATAAGCGGGAGAGGATGGATGGATGGATGGATGTGTAAATCAGAAGAAAGCGCACAGTCAAATATCACTCTTAACTTTTAGTTAGGAGTGATATTTTATGTTAAGTGTGGCATCCTTGAACAGGTGTCTGTGCCTGGCCGGTCCAATAATTAACATTTCAGACTTATCTGAGTTTAGGTGCAAAACATTTTAAGACATCCATTGTTTTATTTCCAAAAGGCATGACTCTAATATTCTGAGGTTAGACTGGTTTTTGAGTTCCAGGGGCATAGAAAGTTGGGTATCATCAGCATAACAGTGAAAACTAATACCATATTTACATATAATATCACCCAGTGGTAGCATATAAATACAAAATAACATAGGGCCCAGCACAGAACCCTGTGGGATGCCCCAGGTAACCTTATGGTAGTCAGAGGTCACATTACTATGAGCTACACAGTGTGTCCTTTCGGTTAAATAAGAACTAAACCATGAAATTGCCACCCCACTCACACCAAGATATGTTTTTAATCGCTTAACGAGCAGGTTATGGTCCACTGTATCAAAAGCTGTACATATGTCCAATAGTAATAACACAGATGAAGCTCTAAATCCTGATTGGAATAATTCAAATAATTTGATAGTCTATTCTAATTAAAATAATTTGTTGGTATTTTGACAATAATTTAGCCAAAATCAATTATACATAGGTTACTTCAGCATTCCAAAATAGCCTACAATAGGCCTACTTCTTTAATTAAATTTATTTATGATTACTTTAAATGTGTCGTCTTTTGCTATCATACTATCATATTAGGATATTTAAATAATGTTAGTTATTTTAGCCAGTCATATGTTATTGTTCCTACTTTAGCCTTTATGTAACCTGACTATGAGCCAAAACATTATAGCTGAACATATCAAAACAGTGAGAAGAGTTTGCTTGCCATCTGCTGGCATTTTTGTTTAATTACATCTGACATATATATAAGTGGGAGAAGTTCGTGTGATTCCTGTGAAATACCTACGCGATAACATTGTGTATCCCCAGCATCCATGTATCGAGAAGGAATGCCGGAGCATCAAGTTTCTGTGTTGCGAGGATGAACACACGTTATCACTTTGGGTCAACGGCATCAGAGTAGCCAAGGTCAGATAGATAAATACACTGTCAAAAACACAATTCAGCAGAAATGTGTTAAGGAATTCCACTGACATCCTTACATCTGATACAAATACTGTATCTCATAAACTTTATGCTACTCCACCATCCAAGAGCTCACAGCGTGTATGTGTGTGTGTGCGTGTGTGTGTGCGCGCATGTGTTAGTATGGAACCATCTTGTATAAAAACTACCAGAGTGCTGTGCTGAGAGAACAAGGTCTCCTCCAAGGTCCCTGGTTGAAATAGCATCCACACCTTCCTCTGCCCTGCAAGGTAGGGCCTTCCAGCACACACGCCAAATCACACGCACTCACACACACACACACATGCTGAAGTGCTTACATGAGAATCATTAAACACATTTTATAAACTGTAAAATACTAAACAATACTAAACTAAATGTGGACCACTGCAGCATTTTTACTATTTATAAATTTTTATTTTTTAATTACATGCAATATAAGTAGATTTATATTTATATGTTTTGTATTTCTGTTATACTTAGAATTTTCAGTATAGTTATACTATAAAATGTTGAAGAATGTGCAACTGTCTTAAAAAAAATTCCGGGGCTGTATATTGTGGATTGTAGGCTATATATTATAAAACATTTATTGAAATTACATATATTATTTTGGTCTTCCAAAGTACAACGCAAGATTGACATAGACCCCTTCATTCATAGAGCCAATACAGGCTTCTGTGTACTACCAGTACATTGGCATGTATTAAAAGAGAAAGTTGTCTTTGTGACAGATATGTTTTTCTGCCTTGCAGTTACAGCAAACAAGTTACAAAAAGGCCAAAGACCAAAGGAGCTGGGATTACAACATACAAAGTGATGTCATTCTCTGCTTAGGATGCCATTACTCCACTACATATTTACACAGACAATAGTTGTTGGCCGCTATACATTCAAGTGTGAAATGTCGCATATAGGACCTTTAACAGCAAGTCATCAGCCACGGCGCTCAGACACCAGAGGTATGTTCCTGGTCCTCCATCACCCACCGATAGCCAACATGACCTGCAGCAGCTAACACCCGATTTCTCCATCTTCTCCTCACGTCTCCTATGGTGACCACTGACACAGACCCTCTTTGTCAGCATGCGGACACACAAGAGACTTTTCCCATAAGTTTGCTGCAGTGGTTATTGTTTTAGAGTCACAACCCTCTCTAAACAATTAAACAGCACATCACCACCGTCCCCGATGTTTAGGTCCAACATTGTCATGGAGGTCCAACATTCATTTGATTCCAGTCCTTCTATTGTACTCCGGTATTTGAGTTATATCTGTACTGTGCGTAATAGAGCATGCACTGTTGCTTCTGACCTTATGCGCAATGACGTTGCAATTGCATAGTGCATTACCATGTTGATAAATTACAGCAAATGGTGAGAACTGATGTTAGTTATTTACTGGTTAACTTGTATCTGCAGTAAAATACTCTTGCATACAATTTGTAATTACTATTTGGAAGTGTAAGAGATAGTCATTATCTGAGAGCTGCCCATGCGACACAGAAAAAAACAGAAAAGCAAATAAATTGGAAGTATCACATTATTTTTTCAGCACAGAGAACAGTAAGCTAGCGAAATGCGCGGAGATATTTGTTGAATTTGACTAAATGTGTATTATCTTACATTTAGCTTGCAATAGCTGACTTTATCTTTAAAAGGTAGATTAACTTCAAATGCCTGACTCACAAAACACAGAGCTTGTCCAGTGTTTTCCATGAGCTGTTTATTACAAAAAGACTGTACAGAAATTTCAATGAACACATCATATGTACAAACTGAGAGAAGACAAACAGTGGATTCTGTTCCCATTAATAATGGATCACCTTATTTTTCACATTCATCATAAGAAAACACACACTGACGAAATGGCGCCTTGAGCCGCGATGCCCTGAAATGCTAAATGTTATGCTGTAAACGTTACAAATTCTGCATGTCACTGGTTGTCTCATGGTTAAAAAAGTCTAAATAAATCTGTTACATAAAATGGTTAGTAAATCTTCATCGGCAATAATCAGAGAAGTATGCCTAAAATAACTTTAATGTAGGGGTATAGGTATAGAAAACATTGTTTCCATGTATAAATGACGTCTGGCAACCAAATAAATTACAATCAAGGGTGATTGATATTGTAATCATGCAGACATTTTATTCTGCGTAATGTATGCCTAAATTCAATTGATTTTGCCCGTGTTGATACTTTCATGCTCTGAGGCTTAGTGAATACTGGTCACTGGTGAATCGATGGCATTATAATAATGAACAAAATATGCCACTCTATTTTATATAGTCTGTTGCCAGCTCCATTTTCTATAAAGTAATTCTTCCAATAGAATATAAAGCAAATATTAAGATATCATTCCAATAAGTGTATACACTGTATACTGTATATATTCAACAAAAACTAATAAAATCCATTGCTGATGACATTCCCTGACATATAATTTTTAATAAAGAAAAGGTCTTGAGATCAACCAGAATAAAAAAAAATAAAAAATGTATACTGATTTTAGTAAGCAAACATCAGATATTGCAAATGGCAGATATATCACTTTGAAATGAAACCTGACATCAGAATTGTGCAGTTCTTAGGACAACAACTAATTTCACTGCAAAGCCATGTCATTGCAAATAAAAAAACCCAGGTTGTATTAGGATTACTAAAAAATCAAGACAATCTCAAACACCGTGACATTACAACATAGCTCATACTTAAGTGGCACAAACTTCTGCTTCAGTAAAAGACAAAATATCAGTAGCAGACAATGGATGCAAGTGTACATTTAAGTGAGTATAACGCACTGCTGAATTGCCTACGTTCACTGATTGAATTGAAGATTACAATCAAAACCGGAGAAGAAAAATGTCCTTCAGTACATTTCTATGAGTAAGATTAGACATTTCTAGAAAGCCTTGCACTTGTATTGAGGTTGTTTTGGTAGGTGATTATGGTTGTATTGAGCACCACATTAAAGCACCATACCATTAACCACTGAAAGAACTGAAAGATAGAATAGAAAAGCTAAAAATAAAAATGTGTTCTCAGGTCAGTAGATCTTTTTAAAGTTCTACTAGGGTTGCATTTTATTTGTATTAGTCCAGTAGAACTTTTTAAAGTTCTACTGAACTTTTTAAAGTTCTACTGGACTAAGACTAAAATAAAATGCAACTCTTGAGATATGATGGACTCCTCTGCACCTGTTCATCACATCTGGGGGAAACAAATAGTAACAGTTTGACAACAAACATTTCCTTCTTCTGCTTCACATTTGTGGCGTGAAGCTTATACGTCTCTGGGAGCTTTGCTACAGTAGCTGGACAGCAAAACAAAATGCATTTGTGAAGATCCACTTGGCAAGAAATATTCTAGTTAGCTTTCATCATAAAAACTGAAATGTTTGCGTGAGACCACATGGCCAAACTCAAGACAAATTGGCACTGTGGAGTGGCAATTAAAACAATACTCAGAACTTATATAAACAATCACTAAAATAAAATGGCAGTTTTAAACTCATCTCGGCACCACCTTGTTTTCCGTTGACCAGTTTGGCACCGACGGAAAACTCACCGGCGAAAACACACCACAGACAAATGCACTGGCAGCGCCTCACATTACAGTATATACAAGCTATAGAACAGAAATGAACGCTACCAGAAATAAGCAACCTAAACGGTTTGTCTATTTTTTTGTGTGTAATGCCTTCTACAGTATATACTCAGTATACCCTTTTAGACATAAGAAATTCCACACCTTTTTGCCTCCGACGTCGATAATCCTTCCAACCAACTCAAACGTCAGTAAATTGATATTTTGAGGTTGTTGCCCTTTTAGAATCCCTTAAATCCATAAAATGAACATCAGAAACATCAAGCGTTTGGTTGTGTTGTAATGCACTTGCTGATGCTCTCCAGTCCTTTAATCACGTTCCCATAAAGTAATATGGATGTTTTTATTTTGTTTCGTTTCGTTTCCAACATGAGGCAGACTGGTCACTTGGTCTGCCGGTTTACAGCATACAGGCATGGCGAATACCACGGTCACTTGAACGCACCATCGGCCAATCAATTCACTACGGTATTCAAATTGTTCATGTCAGCTTGTTTGTTAATTTTAATAAGTGTGGGATTTAATCAACTGATAAATGTTATCAGTACTTCCATTCACTGAAAAAAGCCCTTAACAAAATATCGTCAAGAACTCTTGAATACTAACTATTCATTACATTATTTCCTCATTTTCAGAACTTTTTCATCACCATACCACACACACGTAACTTGACCTTTAATTCCCTTTAGAGCGCAGTGTAAACCAACAGACCTGGCTGTTTCAGGACACTCCTGCTATATATGTGGTTATTTCTATCGTTCTTCTATCGTTCTTTTTCTTTTGGACCCAAACAGATTGGTGGCAAAAGCCCTCCAAAAAACAGTTTGTATATATTGTATACACTTCGACATGGCACTTGATTCATACTAGGAGTATAAACTGCTATTGTTGGGGTTTGCATACTGTACATGTACAACGGTTTGAGCTCTGTTCCAAACCATGTTTTTTTTTGTTGCGTTTTCCCTTTGTTTAGTCTGCGTAGTGCATGATGGACTCAACGTAGTTCCCGGGGAACAGACCAGTGACGCCGTTACAGACGCCCTCGAACCAACCGTCGTCGTTCTTCTTGATTATGTATATGATGGCTCCTTCCATGAAAGACAGCTCGTCCTCCTTGTCCTTGGAGTAGTCGTAGATGGCCACAACTGAGGAGCAATGCACAGCACAGGCCGTGTAAATACATAAATAAATGGACAAACTCCTAAAGGGCTTCGAAAGAATATATTTGACGCTCAAACTGTGCTGGCTCTGGCCGACGCCTTCTTTGCCGTACCGGACTTTGCCTGTAACTCCTGGCTATCCATAATTAATGGGATTAATGTATGGTTTAATATATTATATGTTATAATATATGTTATATACAATTTCACCCCCCTATACAGTTGTCACGAATGGGTCATGTATACATGAGACTAGCTACAGAGACCAAAACAGTTGATTTAACCAGACTGTAAACCAGTGGCGTGCGGTGAGGATATGCAGGGTAAGCGTGTTATTTTTATGACAAACACATATTTTTTCTGCTGGGATTCTTCATTTGTCAGAAGTAATAAATGTTTTTTTTAACAGTTATTTTGACGCTGCTTACCCGGAAAAAGACCTCACCGCACGTCACTGCTGTAAACATGTTTATTTCTGTTGTAGAGTCAGACATTTTAACAGCCTATGGAGATTTACTCGCTCAAAACTGAGGAACAATCTAGACGTAAGGTAAGGGAAAAAAGGTGGGAAAATATTTTCTGTTGTTGAACATGAAAAAAGAAATCAGTGTTAACATAGTGAAAATCTTTACAAATATGTTGAGAATAGCAAAAAAAAACAAAAAAAAAGATAGAAATTGTCTTCTAAATGTCTTTGCTAATGCTGTGCAATGGCTAGGCTAACGATAATGCTAAAGCTAATGCTGCGTCGCTTCCGAGACCCTCACCTTTCTCCAGGTAGACCTTGGGAGCCCACTGGGGATCCCCGTCGGCGTAGGGGTCACTGTAGTGGACCACCGCTGCCTCTTCCTCCTCGTAGTCCACCGGCGGGGGCGGCGGCGGGGGCGAGGGTTCATCAAACATAGCCATGTCCTCAGGGGGGGGCGGGGGAGGCGGGGCCGGGCTGTCCGTTACTGGCCGGGGCAGATGACGGGTGAGGAGGGGGGGGGGGGAAAGACAAGCAGAAGTGGAGAGTGAGCGAGCGAGGCCGTCGGGCGGGGACTGACTCAGTGTGGAGTCACAGACTCACGTGTTGGAGATGAAGCTGTCTCTATTAATAAACCAAATATATATATATATATATGTTTTTATTCTCTTTTTAAGTCGAGAGGGACAGGAAACAACTGGGAGTGAGATATTGGGAAAGATTGGATTCAAACAGTGTTGCCAACTTAGCGACTTTGTCACTAGATTTAGCGACATTTCAGACCCTCTTAGCGACTTTATTTCTAAAAAGCGACTAGCGACAAATTGAGCGACTTATTCAGACCAGGGTAAAGGCGAGAAATATTGAATTCTGTCATGTATTCTCATATGCTGCTTAGAGTAATCACAGTCCAGCAGCGGCGGAATCTCTCC
>JAODTR010062597.1:4042-16708 GCA_025399935.1 Amblyopsis rosae
TAAGAGTACTTTAGCCAGGCTGAAAATAAGTTACTGACTGGCTACCTTCCTGCCTCTAGCAGAAAAATAGTTACCTACCAAGTCAGCAAAGTTTACATTCGGGTTCACATTAGAAGGGAGGCTATTACCAGGAAAACACAGTCCTCCACTCTGAAAACAAAAATAAGTTAAAGAAACATGGATTATTTGAGCATCTTGTCTGTGTGTTTAAAATGTGTACAAGGGATGAAACACACCAAAACATTTGTGCCACACACACAAGACAGGGAGGTGTTGATGAAGGAAGGGTGGCATCGCTCACACCTGGAAGAGAAGTGCACACAAACTATTAGAAATCACTTTGAATAGTTACAAAGCCTCCTGAAGTAAGTGCCTGGTTATACATTACATTACTTGGCAAACTACAAAAGGGAATGCACATAATTAGGTTATGTGTGTTATTCAAATGAGCTCATAATGAAGATAATGACAAAATGAAAGAAGACAAGAAATATGCAAAAGGGATTGGTGTTTATCATCATCTCTGTACAATTTATTATACCTGTTCCCATTGCTGTTGGGCACTGAGAAAGCAGGGTCACCTTCATTACACATCTCACACCTGGCCTCTTCAAGGAGATTTCCCTGGACATCCCTTTCCACTGAAATAGAACAGGTTTAGATTAACATATTGTAAATTTCACAAAACAAAATATTAATCAAGCTAGTTGATACAATAACTTAGCCTCATGAGGCAGTACCTGTCACAGGGATAACCCAAACTTTATTTGTGTGACTCACCAAGAACACTCCCTTTGGGGCACTGGCATGTACCCTGTTTACCCAAACTGCCTGGACAGCGAATACATCCAAACCCATCTTCTGTTACTGCCTGAAAAATGGGACAGACATGTTTTAAAATAAATGTACATTATTATTAAAATGTCCATGATGAGAGCAAGGTGACAATTAGGTGAAAATGTGTCTCTACATACAGGCTTGTCGGTAGTGCATTGTTGGCAAGTAACAGACGCTCCATTAGCAGTGAGCACTCGGTAACCTGTTTGGCAATCACAACTCAGTCCTGAAAATGACAAAACGCCGTAAGGTCCTGGTAATCAACTACAGTTTAATGGGTCGTGAAGGCTGTCAAACCAATGCTTACAGTCTCTAGCAGTAACTAACAGGCCATAAGTATCCAACACAGCCCTATAGGTAACTAAACATGGCTAACAACTGAATTCATTAATTTACCCGTGATAAGATTATACCTATTGGTATCCGTGACGAAATAATCACGGCAGCTGCCGCCATTTAGCTAAATGTCATTACATGTACAGTAGATTACATTGCATAGTCTGGTCAGCGGTACATTTGCTAGTTTACATGGGTTTGTCTTAGATTACCGTATCACACTGCTTAGTAGCATTACTAGCAGCAGACAACCCACCTGTTTTACTCGTTTGCTGGTTCGGGCCGCACTTCATACAGGACAGGCTTGAAATATCAAAGAACTGCTGCGCACCACATGCAGAAAAGGCTTGAAACGAGATAATAAATGGCTGACAATTAAGTGGGACGATTTGCAATAAAGATAATATAATGAGTAGGCTATGATTCAGAATAAGTGTCCCTGTCGCCATGGTAAACGAACTAACCGTTTCCTGTTATTTACCCACAAGCCCATTCGGACGCATGTTTTAGGTTTCACTTCCTTTACTACTGCCGCTCCGCGCTTCTGAAGTTGTTCCGTATTTGTGTATTATAAAGAAATTTGTAGCCAACTCCACCTAGACAACACATTCGTCAACAGTTCATTTTGTGGTAAGTATGCATGTACCGGTAACATATGTGTTTGACTCCACATTGGATTTCCGTTCAGTCAAGGTTTTCTTTTATTTTACTCCTTTTATTTATTCCTTTTATTTAAGTCTCTTCTTTCTAGTTTTGTACGGTGACGCGAGAACACGCCGTTTTGCGACCAACGCTGAATCTTCATTTGTTTCACAGGTCTCTTCTGGTGTAATGTGAAACATTAAAATGGGCATCATATTAAGATTAGAAGGCGTGAATGTGAAAGCGGGCCCCGAAGACATTCGACAGTTCTTTGAAGGCCTTTACATTCCAGATGGTGGCGTGTATATACTAGGTGGAAGTTTAAAAGAAGCATTCATTGCCTTTGGCAGTGAAAAGGATGGCCAACTTGCAATACGTCGCTCTGGAAATCCCTTAAAAGGATCGATGGTTACGTTGCACGTAAGTAGCGTGGCAGAACTAGAGCACAAACTGAAGATGAAGTTACAGGGGAATTCCACTGCGTTGCTACTACATCCTGCCAGTAAGTTTGTGAGGCATCCAATAGCTGCCACACCACCATCACCACCAGTAGATGCTCCTCAAACGGATCCAAAGACGCACCTTTTTTGTAACCTTCTCGATGTGCTCCATGGACTAAAGTCGTGTCATTCTCAACAGCACGATAAGGCTGTGCCATCCGTACAACTTTCACAAGCATATTACACATCTGAAGTAGGTGATCTGGAAACACCCAATAAAGTATTGGAGTCTGAGCCAGGCTATGTCAGACTGTTTGGTCTGCCAGCTCATGTCACAAAAGCCGATATCTCAAACTTTTTCCAAGGGCTGCAAGTTCAGGAAGTAATTACTAATGTACATTTGGGGATTAACCAAGGCTGCCTTGTGAAGTTTTCACACCTTCAGGATTCATACAAGGCACTAAACTTTAACAACCAATGGATGGGTCCCACCCATGTGGAGGTACGAGGTGCATCAGAGAAAATGTGGATCGGTGCACTCCAGGAATGTAAAGGTCTTTCTGATGACGAGTATATTGAGCCAATACCTCAGCAGAAACCCAAACCACTTGTCTCTTGTAGAATTTCCAATCAAAGCCCTGTGACTACAACTACGAGAAAAATAAATCCAAACGTGCAGCAAAGTAAGAGAACATTTAGAGATCCTGTGTACTCAAAGCTTGGCAAAAAACCAAGATCGGATTGCATTTATCCAACTGGCTTTTCAAAACCTATTCCCAACTATGTAATGGTTAGAAAATTACCAAAACACATAACCAAGACTGATATCAAAGAACTATTTGGATGTCAAATTCCACATAACAAAATAATACATCTACAAGACAACAGAGGCCTCAGAACAGATACAGCATTCATTATTTTTCAGCAACCTGAGGACTATGAATATGCTCTCAATCTTAATGGCTGTCATGTGGAATCCCAGGCTATTGATGTTTCTTCAGTCTCCAAGGAACAAATGATGGACATGTTGGATTCAGCCCATGCTGATCAGCTACAGAACTTCAAGAAAAAACACAAAACAAGGCTGGAGGCACCAAAACAGGATGTGATAAAGATGACCCAAACCTGCTTATATGTGAGAAACATGCCAGCAGATGTTAAGAAAGCTCATGTACAGTCCTTTTTCCGCACATTTAATCTACACGACGACTCAATTTTCTTAATGCATGATAATGATGGCAATGGACTCGGCGAGGCTGTTATTCAGTTCAAGTCTGCCAAGCTTGCTGCAATTGCTCAGAGGAAACACGGTCGTAACCTACTGGGTGTAAATGTGCTCCTCACATGCATAAGCGGAAAGCAGAAGGCGGATCTCTTGAACAGAAACTTGTGAAAAGCAGACCAATTAATTTAATTGCAGCCTGATTGCAAACTATTTGCACTTTAAAGCTATATAAAGGCTTCAAAGTAATTCAATGTTAAGATTTTAATTCAAGTTTTGCAAATTGCTTTGTAAGGCATAAGGTTGTACTAAAATAACAGGCATAAGTGTTGGATGAGTGGGAGTTAGCACGACAGAAGCCCCCTTCTGCTCACAGACTCATGGTAGCTCCAAATCAAACCCAGGACTTTTTGGCTGAGAGTTAAACATGAAGACCATAAGATGACCTGATGGAATTAACACATTAAATAGCTATTTTTTACTCTAGGATATTTCTTTGTAATCAATGGGTCATGGACTTGAGTTCAGTATGAAATTGTGGGTGAAATTAACCTGCATGTTGCTGACAACTTTTTTTGGTCAGTTTTTGTGCATTTTAATAAAGAAAATGTACAGTAGACAAATTGTACAGCAAAACCAAGAAATATTGCCATTATATTCATGACCAACTGCTTTTTGAAGCTGGAAGAAGTTTCTTAAGGGTACTTCAAAAACTATAAGGGTGTGACAATCCTATCCATCTGCACAGCCTAATGCCAATTTGTATTTATTACAAAGCAGGTCGCAGTTCATATCCAAATCAGCTTCTCTGGAGCAGATCAGTTGTAAAACCTGGATGGCCTGTCAGAATACCTTGATGGGCCTGGAGGAGGGAGGGAGAGAGACATTATTAAACTGAAATTGATATGGCTTGCCTTTCACATAATGTGCAACATTATTATTAAATTTTCTGGTACCGCTGGTCTCGTGCAGTTTACTGGCTGATAACCTGGATCAAGATATTCAATTATGGCTATCGTGGACAAAAACAACTATAGCGATTCTCTGGTCAGGACTACCATTTGTGGAAGTTGAAGGCTGGATTGAAACCATTAATTTACTGTAGCCAGCCTTCTGGCTCTAGTGTCCAATGTATGAACATACTCAACATGTACATTTTACAGATGGCCACAAAGGAAACTAGTATCACAAGGATTGTATGAAAGGATAAGTTGTACTTCAATATGAGGTGAGGTTCTACCAATGTTTCAGCTCTGAGGGAAGCTCCAGTTAAATAATGCAGTTACCTGTGAGGTTGTCTGAGTAGCGGTCTCCAGAACTGGGCATTCTGGATGAAGAGGAATAGCCCATGGAACTCACCGGTGAGGAATTCACACCCTGGAAAAGACAAAATAATTTAGTCTGATTTCTATAGCACATCCAACAAGATCAGAATTATGCACATTCAGATATTTTTATTTTAGTCTAGCTAGCAAGCTAGCAGCGGAAAATGCCAAATATGCAGCACTGCCATAGTGTGACCAATTAAAATATTACACTAATGTGTAGCTCATGTTCTCCCAATTTTCTTCCTGCTCATCTAGCAAGTTCAAGTATTTCAAATAGTCCCTCCCAGATTTCGCAGTGCTTTTCTTTTGATTTTGCGGTTTAATGCCTTATTTCACAGCAGCTTTTAAATTGTAGTGTATGTTGCAGTGTTCTTAGGTGTGTTTTTGCAATAAAACAGAGCAAGTGGGGGAAAAAAAAATAGTTGTAATTATTTTTCTTTAGGCATAACTGGAACATATGTTTGAGGAAATTTTTTTCCAAGTGTTCAAAAAGTCTGGTAACAGACTTACAAAAGTCAGTGTACTTTGAGCTCAACATTTTAAACAATGAATGGTTGGAATAACTTAGAGCAGGATCTCATACTCTGCTTGCTTTACTGTTTTGCGCATGCATTTCCAATATGTGGAGCGGAGCTTCTGAGGGAGCACACTTGATGGTACAATTATAGTCTGAGGAATAATCATTTTCACGATTATGCATGATAGTATAAGGTAGTAGTTACCTTTAAAAAGCTACATAATTTAGGTCTATTATATTGCTGTAACACGTATTGCTGTTGCAGATTATTCTCAGTTGTCAACGGCATATCTAGTGAGAACTGGACAGGGCAATTCACGTAAAGTGAAGGTTGACCAAGAGGTCTATGAACTGTTGGCTGCACACAGCTACCGAAAGACATTCATTCCAACAAGGTAGGGACATGTTCCAAAATAAAAAGACAACTGATCTTCTGCAGGAGTGGATCGAACAATGCCGTCGCTATGGCGACCAGGTAGACCTTAGTGGCACAACCTTATCTGCAGTGGAAAAAGACCCGTGCCGAGTAGAGGTGATACTATGCAATGGAAAAGCGAGGCAAGACGAGCTGGTAGCAGCATTAGCATTAATATAGCCTCCTAGAGTAGGCTACTTCAATAAAAATTGTACACAGCGAGTTGACAGGAGAACACACACATTTGTTTGTTGGAAAACTGCAGATGTTCCACAACCAGACATGTCAAACTTTAAAAAATGCCAACCAACTGACAGTGCACGCCAATCTAACAGTTGGTATTGGTTGGAGTCGGTCGGCGTTTGTCGGGTCAGGGTGCAAGCAGCTTTAGCCTAAAACAAATTGGTAAGAGAATTTATGCATTTACATAATTTAAAATGTCTTACCGCATTTACACTCCGAAGCCTGAACTCCATCAGCACATCGGTTAACTTCTGGGTCACCTTCAGCACAACCTGGGCGTCATTCTCATTTTCAATCCGGAAGGTATCCTAGATGTACACACCATTAACATGCATTATATGCATTGTTAAATGGCAATACAATGTATGTCTACTGTGATGACATGCATTTTTATACACATACCAGGTAATTTAGAAGTGTTGCAGGGAGGCTGTTATTATCAGGATTGTCTCCCATCAATCCAGAATTGTCTACTGGCCTGTCCACGTCAACTGCTCTCTTACTACCTTCCATATGGGTACCCATGAACTCATCTGAATATCCTCTGCCTGGGCTGTTGCCCATTATCCCACCCATGCCATAATCACCCCTTTCATTATGTGGCCCAAAATCATCTCCCCTGTGGGGATGGCCCATATCTTCTGGGAACCTTCTAGGACCCACATCATGTCGTGGAAGGTCCTGCCTGCTCCAGCTTCCAATGCCCTGCTCCTCAAACATATCCATTGGGAAGTCATGAAAAGAATCTTCACGAGAGGGATACTCCGCTGGAAATATTGGATGTTGGAACCTGCCACCTGACAGAGAAGTTAAGTGCAATAAGTTACATGAATGAAAATGGAAAAGAACAATACTTTAAGCTAAGCTTTCTGGGATCTAAAAAACTCAAACATACCCTATGTGATCTGCCATATAATTTGTTGTTTTGCCTGGGATTGGACTAGTCACAATTAGGGTTGATCTATGTCTACTAAACTGCCATCGGACAATGTCTACAGTAATATATCGTGATGGGCAATGCAATGAAAAGGATTGACTATAAAATTGAATTATCTAATAAATTACTCTAGGCAGGCCAGGCGGTACTTAAGTTATGCCCATTCTTCCCTACTCACATGTTTCCTTACTTCCTGCATTTGAAGCACATATATAGCAATCTTTGTCATACATCGATTTGAAGTGCAGGTTTGAGATATTACCTTGCTGTGGTCCTTTCGGTCCCATCCGTGGTCCCATTCTCGGTCCCATCCCCGGGCCCATTCTCGGTCCCATACCCGGGCCCATTCTTGGTCCCATACCCGGGCCCGCCGAAGGCACCATTCTGGGCACAGCAGTACCTGTCAGATAAGGACAACAGAAAAATAATTACCATTTAAGGATAAGATTCTCAAGAGAAGCTTTCCCCCCACTAGCCACAGAGAGTAACTTACGCATCCCTTTGAAGGCAATTACATCACAGGGTTCCTTCAGAATCACCTAAAAAAATAAACAGGATAACATAAAAAAGTCTGTCTACTACAAAAATTAAGATTTCTTTACTAGTTTTCTGGAGACAAGTTTACCTCTTGACTTTACTCCCTGTGTCGTAGCCATTACATATACTACCGGCCTTTTACTGGTCACCTTAATTACCTATTATTATTATTATCATCATCATCATCGTTTCATTGGGTTTAGTGTGCAGTTACACTATAGGCGTCATTGCGTATGTGCCTGTGTTTTACAGTAAAACGGAGGCCACGCCTAGTGGGAGAGGGGCTGATGGAAAAGCGGAGACAGTGGCTTGGTGTTAAGTGGTGGAAAAATGTGAGAAGGGTTGCATAGTTTTGACCACTATGATTTTGGGGAAAGGATCCCTTGGAATTGGGTTAAAGTTCATTATTGTCGGACTTGTAAAGCTGTTTTGGAGACATCTTGTCGTGTGTCAAATAAAGGATTTCGGTCAGTGAAGACATGTTGGAAGTGCATTCAAAACCTTTCACTAACGATAATGGCCTTCACATGGACTTATAAAAACTACGAAAGGCAAATATACCCTGCATTTACGTTTAATAGATGATCTAGCTAATAAGTAAGACCCACTATAGAGTGTGTGTATGTATGTATGTATGTATACACACGAAGCCCAAGGCAGGGAGAGCAGCAAAAGACCCCCCATAGAGTATAAAGCAAGCATCAATGACAACACCTTGACATTGATTAAGTCAGATACAGCATGAAAGGAGCAGGTGGGGTGGAGGCAGGTTGCAAAAATGCTAGCAGAGAAAGTGTAAAGAAAGGGTATAGACTACGGCTGTTTAAATAAGGCGCCCTGAACAAGCTTGGCCAATAGTATACTTGGCGATTATCAGCTTTTCACAGCCCTGCCTTGGTTCAGCAGGCCTCTGGTCTTTATTAGCTGTAAAGGTCCTAAATAGGCTGATTAAGGGCACCTGGGCATGCCAATTATATAGGTGTGTTCCAACACACTGTGAGTGACTCTCCAGGCACCACACATTCTATTGTCTGGTTTTTGGGTTCTTAGTTTGGTTAGCATGCAACACGCACCACATATATTCAGTACATACACCTACAGACTTTCACACCTCATTCTGGGTTATTCTGTTTGTTAGTTCAGAGTTTAGTTTGTTTGGTTTACGGCCCATGAGCCAGGTCGTAACAAGCTGAGCAGTCTGGTCAATGAGATACATTATCTGATTGAGATCAGATGACTGAGATTATGCATGAATTCACAGGCTGCCTGAACTAATGCTCTGCTCAATTTTAAATTGTATTGATTACACCTGCATACATTCCCCCTGATACTAATAACACACCTTGAGTTGACCCCTCCCCTCTTCAGCTTCCACCTGTGCTGCAACCTCCTTAATCTGCTTCCTTACAACTGGGTCTTTGATGGCTGCTTCCTCCTCAGCATCCACTTTAGTAGGATGGACTTTTTTCTGCAAACACCATAACACAGAAACCAGTTAAACAGTTGGTGACACACCCACATGAGACCAAAATAGTTGCATTTTTGCTCCATTGAAATGCATTACAATGATCCATCTTAAAATCTTTGGTTACACTTTAACTCATCAATGTATTACTTTGATTTGAATGGTGACTATTTGATTGTGAGCCTAAATATAGTACAACTTTAAAAAATACACGTTTACAGTACCACAGACAACATAATGGACTATACACTCAATACTCACTATGTATTTGAAGCCATGTTTCCAGCCTTTGACGTGGGCCAGCATGTCATTCTGTAAGCGTGTTACGCTGCAGATCTTACACTGATAGTGAGGCGGGACAGACTTACTGGGGCTGCGGTACTCCCAGACATAGTTAAGACCTGTAATTAAGTGTTCCAGTTAAACATAGTTCAACAGTGGCGCACTGAGTAGAGGGGGGGCGACAGGTAATCCAAAAGTTGCTGTCGTTTGATCACGGCTAACTCCTCACCAAGTGTCGAGGTGTCCTTGAGCAAGACATCTAACCCTAACTGCTCCCGGTGGTTGGTTGCACCTTGCATGGCAGCAATCACTATGAATGTGTGTTAATGGGTGACTGTGAGGCAATACTGTACAGCGCTTTGAGTTGCCGGAAGGTTAGAAAGTCGCTTTATAAATGCAGTCCATGTACCAGTAACTTTGTTCCTCTACTTACCAATGATGGATTCAGTAACGTCATTCAAAAGTTTGCTGAGAGAGGGAATGGTTTTAATGGCTTCCCCTTTTGTGTACACTGGAAAAACAACAGCAGTTAGTTGAAGGCCTAAACAGATCTGTAGTGGAATATTGACCATTATGAATTACAGTACTGACAGATAAATTCAACTACAAAATAATAGTGCTTTTATTTCATACAACAACAAAAAAAAACAAAACTTGATTCTGGTATACACACACACACGTAATTTATTTGCCAAAAACCATTGGAAGCATATACTGCTTATGTGCTTTAGGAAATTTGAGAATGCCAGTTCTCAACCACACAGTGAGCAGCAGGACTACAGCTCACACGATACACTGCTTTAGAATTCATGCTTGCACAAAAGTAAACTTCTGTGCATAACCTGATTAGGTCAGTCTAGCTATGGCAGACTGAAGGCCTGCAGCACAGAAACAGCATATGGCGATTGGGAGATCTCACTAGAACATAGTGAGGATTTACTGTAGAGCAATTAGGTAAACTTACAATATATCATCATAAATCACTCCACTAAAGCCAGCATGTGACTAGTTTGAGTGATGAAAATGCAGTACTGCATTTAGCAGTGAAAAAAAACAACAAAAGTTATACAAATGCTTGATTTGTAGTTGAAGGTATTCACCATCCATTGCATTCAGAGAATTATGGTTGGTCCTTCAAGTTGAGGTACCAGTATGTAACAATGAACACAACACATCAGTTTTAACAATGTAACACTGGAATGGGTTCATGTTTCTCAAGCTGTTCAATATACAGCCATACAGAAGTTTACCTATATTGAGTGGGAGACGCATGCTTAATGCAAAGTGCATTATTTCAGGGGGAATATGAATGTGTCTAAATATAACATGGGGAAAACACTGAGACCCAAAGTCTATGGCCACAGATGGCACCACATTAAAGCTCAACTCAAGCTCACCGCATTTCAAACTGCAATCAATGTGCACCGTTCGAGTGAAGGAGGAAGAGATCACAGTCTAACCCTTCTACTGTCATCAGTGGCACCGTGTTTAGTCAGGATTAACTGGGGGTATTTTGTCCGCACCTGCTGGGACTCAAACCAGGTTCCCCAATGGGCAAGTAGGACGCTTAGCAAGATATGCTAAAGCCCAAGGACGCTCTAGCGTCTGTCACTAGAGCGTCCTTGAGGTGTCGGAGAGTGAGGTTTAACTGCACGGTGCTACCAGCTGGCCACCGTTGCATCAGGACTTACCTATTTCAGCAGAATGCTGGAACGGCTTTTTCTGTCGGAGGGAATAAACCCAAATAGGGAAGAGAGACACAAATGCATTAGTGACATGGATGAGGCTTGGGCAGAGGGGTAACCTCCATCTTTCTGTCCGCCAGTTTGCAGAATGGAGGAATTCCCGCTCATCCTCTTAACCCTACATAAAGCAGGGGCATGTCACCAACATGGGAGTCTAATGTTATCAAAATACATTACAAAACCTACAAACACTGAAGTGGCAGCATAAAAAAAGTAGTTGGCTGCCATGTGCTTGTGAGGTTCAGTCATGCTGATTAAGAATCACTGAGATCAAGTCATGATTAAACAATAGTATTGAATCAGAAGTACTAAAAATTGACCAGATCATTATGCAAAGATATGTCATCGAGTGCCTGAGCCAGTTCCTCAACAAATGAAGAAAGGCTGATATCTGATAATGTGGCGGTCCTTTTCGAGCCAATAACCGGAGCCAGGCTTATAGGACACAGCAGCCACATACTTGTTACTGTTAAAAGGCTTTTCTTGAGATGGATGCCTTTTTACGGCAAACGCATCTGAATAGGCTACAGTAAGTAGGCTACATGACTAAAAATGAAACACTCATTATCGGGAGTGAGTGAAAAAAAATAAACACAATCAACGCCTTTGTACAACGATATGATGAGATATGAGGAGGAAATCATTAAAGCATTAAGTCTTACCTTGGGTTTAGACTTTTTCTGACCAGGCCCATTAGCCGGTTTTGGCTGGATAGGTGTGTTAGCGCTTGCCTCCATTAAGTCTGGTGATAGCAATGCTTTATCAAAACGTCTTACATGAACCAATTATTATTTACACAATCGATTTGTCGAAATGCAATACAATACAACGTTAACCGTAATGCATTTGGGCTTCCAATAGAACGCCCATATTTGCCATATTTGGTTCGTCAACAAATCAACTGAAAATGTACAGTGTTGCGAAATATAATACAAAAAAGAACGGGACATCGTCTAAATATATATTAACATAATTTACAAACATCGCTTACCTTTTGTTTGTTTGTTTATTGCGACGTTGTAAAACGATAGCTGTAAGCTAGCCTATAGCATGTGATCACAGCTCAGCTAAGTCTATGGGACAGCCAAAGACAATAGGGTCCTTAAAATTTCAGGCTGTTCGTTGAATTCGCCAGTTTGTAAACACACGATATCTTAATTATTTTAATATAGTCACCCTCACTATCGTGGGTCAATGAAAATGAAATTATATATATATGCAATGTATGTTGGTTTATTTATGTATTAAAAATGTTGTACAGATGTACATGTCAGACGATATTTATGGGCAATCTGAGGCTACTTTTTAGTGTGCTCGATTTCAATGTCACTTATGGCCGTTGGAATAGAGGAGGTAATTGTGCAATACATCCATGCCCCGCACTCTCGCAGATGGAGATGTAAGGACCCAACACGCTTGACAAAATATAGTTGTATGCGTTAGCAAGCTAACGTTGCTTTTCTTTAGGGACAAATCCGTGTTTTGGTTGTTATAACAAACAGACGTGAGTACCGTGCTGTACTGGCATGCATTTACCATTATATGTCTATGAGCGTCTCAAGGAGGCGAAACAGCCAATTGGCCACTGAGGTTATCTTGCCGTCATGTTATTATGAGCGAAGCCGTTCCTATGTTATCTAGGGCAGTGGTCCCCAACCCTGGTCCTCGGGGACCGGTGCCCTGCATGTTTTAGATGTCTCCTTGCTCCAACACAGCTGAT
>JAODTR010062618.1:0-16705 GCA_025399935.1 Amblyopsis rosae
TGACCATAGGTGAGGGTAGGAACAAAAATTGCCCGGAAGATCGAGAGCTTTGCCTTCCGGCTCAGCTCTCTTTTCGTTGAATCAGTAACCGTAGCCTAAAAATAGTACAGATTTACAAGACCTGTAAACAGCCAGTCCTGTTGTTTAGTTTTCCTCACTGCAAGTTATACACAATTTGGACATCGAGTTACGAAGTTGGTCATTGTGCATGTCAATCAAAATACCTCGCTTGTCAAGTACTGTAGGCGGTACTGACGCAGTTAGCCAGCACTGTGTGCTAGACTTTCCGTATGTAAAGGCTGGCTCTGTGAAATTAGTGCTTGCCTAACAACAACACAATTTGCAGCCTTGTTATATATAAACATGATGATATGCAGAATACATGTAGAAAGTGTTATTTGAATGGAAGGCACAGCTGTCTATGTGTTTAAGTGAATTGAAGGTGTGCTAAACATTTATAATCCCATACACTTTTTGTCAAATTGAGTGAATAGCCATCCGTGGAGTTCTGTGTGTGTATACCAAAGTGGATCCGGTGTTTCTACATAGCCATGGCTCTGTAAATGAGAACACAAACAAAGTGGTGCAGCCCGCACAACACAATGCTATCCCATCCTAAAATGTGTCAACGTTTAGGTTCACCCTCCAGCCAGTGTCACGTGACCAGAGACACTGGCTCCTGTCTGGAGGTGGTCCCCGGGCGCTGCACAGCGCTGCCCACTGCTTCTCTTCTGGCTAAGACAACATGCAACATCCTCCTCTTTCATCACACCTGAGCCATTATCTCTCCTAGCTTGAAGAAGAGGGCATGTTGAAGACCATTTACACAACCATCCCATATACTGTATACCGGATCTGTGTGTTTGAGCTCTTCTCTGCTCATCCTGTTCTTTAGAAATGCATTATTTTTAAAGAAAACCATAAAGAACTTTCTCCTGCAAGGACATTTTCGGCATTGAAGAAGCCTTACTGTTGGGAACCTTTTTAGTATAGTAGAAAGTATTGATGTACCATTAGTTTATCCATTAACACCTTTTATGAACAGCCCTGCTTCACTGCAATGCTGAATTTATACTTTTGATAAAATGGTGAAATCCCAATTCTCAATATTGTGCAGTTCTTGAGTTACTGTATATTGTATTTTTATATTTATTATATATTGTATTGTATTGTATGTGCTTAGACCTGAGTCTGTAATAAAGATATAATTGATTGATTATTATCGTAAATGCTCAGGTCTCTGTACACATGCACAGTGTTGTGTATCATCTAAATGTAAGAATGTTCTATTTACCATAATGGCCAAATAAAATAGGAGTCATCTTTAGAGGAAATATATGTAGAGAAAGCCATACTGTTGATCCCAATGCAGTTACTGTAATGATACATATCCTCATTGTTAGATGTTGTATTGAGAAACTGTAGACACCTCATTGGTTTACAATGTAGTTTAATTAACAAAGATTATACGCCTTTAAAAATACAAAATACAATGTTGATAGCACATGATAGAAAGCATGTCTTATCTTAGAAAATGTGACGTATAATTTCTCAAACAGTTTTCCATCAATTCTGCTAATTGTTTGGCACTGATCAATACTAAAGCTATAAGTAAAGAGTTGTGCTATAGCCTACATACTGTACATTATTAACAAATTAAGAAACAACATTTTAGCTTGTACTTTGTCCATCTTTAGGTTGAAGAAAAACACAGGTATTTTCAGCGCAGCGCATTCAAGTTCACTTTGTGTTGGCAATTTACTGAGGTCTGGTGCCTCATTCTTTACTGTGCACAGCTGCTGCCAAAACAACAAGCTTGCTCGGGAGTTTGTGCACTGATCCCCACAACAAGTTAGCCACAATAACTCAATTGACCTGCATTAACCTTACAAAGCCACAGGGCAAAGCCTAACTAATAAGGCACTAGCTAAACTTAGGGTAGTGGATTTCTCAACAGGCAGGGCAGAGAAGAGAGTATAGTCTACGCACATTCAAGGTCTTAGAATATGTTTCACAGTACGGCTTGCCCTTCTGACCAATCACAGAAGCTGAAATGGAGTGGGCGTACAGAACTTTGTGACTGTCAAAGTGCAACCAAATTACAGAACCCTATTGGCCCAAAAAATCTGTATGCTTACATCAGCATATGGAATGTAATTCTGCAAAATTACCAAATTTAGTTGTTTTAGTTGTCACATAAGATTACTTACTATACTGTAAGTAAGGCCTCCTGCTAAATATAATGAGTTTATGTGGAAATGGAAACAAACGCTTTACAATTTCAATAATCTCCAAAATAAACAATCTATGGCACCTGCAGGAAGCTATTCACTTTCTGCATAATATGCAGAAACACAACAGTAGTTCTGTACATATATAAGTATTATAGTATATAGTATAGTAATTAAGTAGTAAAGAAAACATTGTACATATAATATAATAAAATAATCTTGAACTTGTTAGAATTGAGTGCTTTGGCATTATGTTTGTTTTCAGATCACCGCGGATTATATTTGTCTAGTTTGCCTGGTAATGATCTGTTTGTATATTAAAGGTATAGTCTGCTATTGCAAGCTAAAGGTCACCTAACAACACGTTTTGTCAAATTCAAAATAATCTATACCGTTCTCTGTGCGTGTTGAAAAAGAATGATACTTCTACACATCCCTGGCTTCGTGAATAGGAACATAAACAAAGTGTTGAACACCGCTCGCATCAACAAAGCCGTGCACTACTCTTTGCTTTACAATGCATTTTGATATGTGAAGCAGCTGTGGAGGCCCGCGGAGCAATACTGTTTTGATTTGAGCTCGAAGTTAGCAAGCGTTCTCGAGAATGACTGACCCTGCCTGTAACTGGTGGATTGCTATAAAGGAAAGAGCACATTAACCAATCTACAGCACAGAACTTTCTTCTGACCCGCACCAGCAGTGCAGATGTAAAATATGTGTGCATCAGCTGCTCTGGAATATACTGGTCAACCGGTAAGAAGTGATGTTTGAAAATATGGATATGCCAGTCAATATCTGCCTAATGGCCCCTTATTTTGGCACACTGTCAACCTTATTTCAGTCAAATGTCGGCTTATAAACATACTTCAAGTATCTTTTTCTGTCAACAGACACAGGGACAAATCCGTAGAGCATTAACTCCAATATATGGAGATTTTAGAAACACACAGAGTACTGGTGTTGTTATAGAGGTAATAGTGATTAAAATGTGTGATACTGAACAAGTGGAACTGAGAATAGCTGAATGGTTCGCTCATTTTGGCAGCTATACTATAGGCTAAATGCTAATTATAGTTCGCCATGATAAGTCACTTTGCTGTTCTTTTTTTTTTTGTAACATGGCATTCAGACTAATTATTACCACGATTTTCTGGAGAATTAGCTTGCTTTTGTCGAGGGCATAAGGATTCAAAATAAGCCAAATAATAAACAACAAAACAATAACGCACTGGATATGCGGTATTTTCTCAAAGGCTCTACCTGAGCATTTTAATGAACACAGACACTAATTAAGACCTAATTTGACACTACTTCAAGTGTACAGACTAATCATAGCTATTTATTTATTTTTATTATTGTTTTACATATTTTAATTATAGATGTACTTTCCCATTCCGAACCCCTCTCAACTGATTAGGTTGTCTAAATGAAATCAGCACCAGAAACACTGCAGAAAGGAATTTTGCTACGCAAATTCGCATCAAACCCTCCTTGCGTAGCTCGATGCATTCTTGTCCGCGTAGCTTGCGTAGACTACGAATCAGCCCTTAAGGCCCATTTATGCTTCTGCCTCAAACTTCCATCTTGCCTACGGCGTCAGCTACAGCGTAGGTTCAACATGTTATGCTTCTGCACTTCTTGTCATTTCTGGTATTCCAGTGGAGCAGTGCCTTCCCATTGATTACTGCGGGTGCAGTAATCATAAAGAGCCCTCATCCCTTAACATCCTTTGATGATCAATTATTCAAGCATGTTTATCAAATTTGGACCACTATCAAGGCCATGGTGCATGCAGTTTGAAGCAATGCATAATCCTGTTTAAATGAATGTTTTCTTTGCAATCTGCAAATATTGACATTGAACAACCTGACTATAAGAAAATTAATAGTTTTTGATTATTTAATCTGGTTGAAGGTAATAGCTAGAATAAAAAGAAATGATGTCATAACAACAAAATAATGTGGACCTGTGTGTTTTAACAACTGTGTGCAGCGATGCATTGTGTTGACACACAGTGAAGCAATACCAAGCCTAGACTGCAGAGGGACCCGTTGAGCAGGTGTAAGGATTATTGAAACGTGCTAAAATGCAAAGCCTCTTCACCTCTGCCCTTGACTAACCACATCCCATACTCCAAGAGCCGTTAACTACTAGGGCGTATCTCCGCTAGTCTGGCTCTGTCCGACTATTGCTCTCAGCTCATTTGTTTTCACTGAGATAACCCTGGAAACCCTGTTTGCATTAGTGTTTTCACAGCCACCCTGCATCAGGGTGGGTTAGTGAGATGACGCTCAAATCAAGCGTGTTTCAAAATGGTGGTAGAGCTAGATGAGGCGATCAAAACAGTTGTAGCAACGCCGATTGGTTAAAAACGACCACTTCAAAATAGAGCATTGCCAGACCTTATTTACTAAGTGAATTTTAGGTCTGGTATAGGCTTGATCTCCCCTGACAGATGGGCAATTCCGTCTTCTGTATGCCACAAAGCAGGCAGAGAGCAGGCCAAACAAAAAAAAAAAGTTAACTGAGAAAGGAGCTCTTAACGAAAATTTAAATAACTGAAAACCAAAGTACAAACAAAATACTAAGAAAGGAAACTGCAGCAGGCAATATTGTATACATTTAAAGGGCTCTTTTAGCTCAATTTAGCTTCTGCGTCAGTAGCTGGATTTACGTGGACACTTTTTTGTCTTTCTGAATGAAATCTTTCCGATTGAGGATTTCGGGTTACCTGTTTACATGGATTGTCATCTAATCGGAATCGGGCCTGGTGTTTACATGCGTTTACATGTCGCAATTTATCAGAATAGATGTTCAACATGCACACGTTAGGCTCGATGAAGTTTGCCGCTAGAAAAAAAGCTAAAACCGGCTAGACTCTAGATGTAGGCACATAGTCGGGGGTGAGGCTAATTGTTAGACGGGTGGAGAGATTTACAGCTCCAGGTGACATCACCGTACTAACTCCCATTCACTTCTATGCGTGTGTTGCAATTGTCTTGTCCAAACTTTTTAGTTTGTACAGTGGCTGTGCAGAATATCCTATACCGCTTTGTCTCCAATCAATTTGGCAACGACAGAATAGCCGGGGAATGCGCAGAAGAATGATCTGAACCCAAAGTAATCAGGTTTAACCGTTTACATGGTAGAATTCTTCTTTCAATCAGGTTATGGAAGTTATACTACCCCTCTGCTTCGGAATGAAATTTAAATCGGGTTGGGCCTTTCTCTTCCGATCAAGGTGTTTATACAGTATGGAGCATTTTCTTTCGGGTTGGAATTTTAACTTGATTCCAGCCGGAAGAATGGGTCTAGGTAAACGCAGCTTATGTATGACTTCAACTCAACACCGGATCCCCAGCCTTTGTTTAATCAGCTGGTTCCAACATTTACATTTACATTTACTGCATTTGGCAGACACTTTTATCCAAAGCGACTTACATGTAGTACATTTGTCAGTAGTTGGTTCCTATTTAGCCAATGATTACTAACCACCTGCAGAACACCTGGTCCACAAAATGTCCAAACATTTAATTAATTTCGGAAGATGAACATATATTGCATAAGTGTGCATTCATTTATAAGGCATGGGCTGGCCTTGCGACTATACCATTTACATTTTACTTTCTCTGGTCCTTTTGTCTCCATAAAACGATTGACTTTAGAAAGATGATATAAATGCATAATTAATGTGCTGAAGATAGCTTCAAGAGTGCTGCATTCATATTAAAGCATGTTCTTTTGTTGGGACAGATATGTTGGAGGCTCTACAGTACTGTATGAGGAAGAGAAAATTTAACATTTAGCAAGGTTTTCTTTTCCCCTCTGTCTTTGTTGTTTCAATCAGTGGCCCTCATTCAAGCAACACAGATAGCTTTATGTTATGCCTCTGTAATACGTACCAGGCGTTTTGAAGTTGCGCCATTCACCATTTTCCTCATATTTACATTTTTCTCCTGGCCATGAAAACATCCATGAGCATTCCCGACCTGTCGTGGTATAGATATTGCTATAATCAAAGATGATCCTGTCTGACCGTGGCAAAAGACAGTTGACTGATATGTATTCTACATTATCAGCATACACATAAAAGACACCCGATAAAAAAAACCTGATAGAGATCCATCCATCTTCTCCCGCTTATCCGGAGTCGGGTCGTGGGGGCAGCAGCTCCAGCAACCTGATAGAGATTCACAGTATAATTAGATATCACCCGGGCCCAGTTAGTTGTGTTGGAGACTAGATAGTGCTACCATAATTTCCGGAGGTGGAAGAAAGATGCCCGGGTGATGGTTTTGATGTGTGATTCGAATGATAGGGAGTTATCAAAAGTCTTTTCTAAAAGACTTTTCGCTGTTGTTGACAGTGGGATAGAAATACCAGTAATGTTCAGGCTGGAGATGTCATGTGTGGGGAGAGTGGATTTGGAGCCAATGAGCAGGACCTCTGTCTTGCTATTGCTGAGTTTAAGGGCGTTTAGAGTCATCCAGCTCTGGATGTCGCGAAGGCAGTTGGTGAGGGAGATGGGGGGGGAGGGATGATGTAGTGGGGGCTCAGTTGTGATGTAGAGCTGGGTGTCGTCCGCGTAGCAGTGAAAGTCAATGTTGTTGTGGTGTCTCATGATCGTGCCCAAGGGTAGAAGGTATATGATGAACAGCAGAGGACCCAGCACCGAGCCTTGAGGAACATCCAGTGAGACTGACTGACATCTTGATCTGTGGAATTTCAGTTGGACAAATTGTTGACGGTCTGAGAGATAGTAGGTGAACCAGGACAGTGCGACTCCTGAAAGACCAATGCCAGCCAGACATTCCTGGAGGAATAATTGGGAGATGGTGTTGAAGTTCACTCAGGTCAAGAAGGCAAAGAATTGATAAGAGGCCAGAGTCAGCTACACGGAGGACGTCATTTGTGATTTTTACAAGAGTGGTTTCAGTGCTGTGTTTGGGACAGAATCCAGACTGAAGTGGTTCGAGTAGGTTGTTGGAATTTAGATGATTGAGAAGTTGAAAGGCCACCACCCTCTCAAGTGTTTTGGAGAGGAAGGGAAGGTTGGAGATGGGGCAGAAGTTGTTCAGATCATTGGGGTCCGCATTTGTTTTATTGAGTGTGGGTGTCACGGCTGCAATTTTCAGGGTTGTGGGCACGAAGCCGGTGGCGAGAGAGGAGTTAATAGTGTCAGTGAGCAGGCGAGAGATGGAGGGAAGGCATGTTTTGATGAAGCTAGTGGGCATGGGATCAAGTTGGCAGGTAGAAGATTTAGAGTTCAGGAAGATTTCAGTAATGGACTTTTCAGTGGCCAGAGTGAAGTCAGAGAGGCAGGAGGTAAAGATGAAGTCCAATGATGTGTTCATCCAGGATGGGTTCTCAGCAGGGGTGGAGGGTGGTTGTAGATGTAGGTGAATCTTTTGAATTTTTTCATTGAAAAAGTCCAGAAATTAATTGCACAATTCAGGCGTGGGGTCAACATTGTCATGACATCTACTATATGTTTTATATTTATATTTAAATTCTGTAACATTCTGCAAATATATTGGTAATTTAGCTCATCTTAGCTCTGCCAGTTACCATGTATCGCCCTCTCGAACATTAGACAAACGTGCTCACTGAAGTTTGTGTTTGATAAAAGTGCTCTTGGTTAAAGCGTTGCCCATACTCTAGAATCTAGTGGGTGGAAGGGGGATCAGTACTTGTTCCTCTCAACAACAAGCGTTGGTGTGTCAGCAATGAGGGGAACACAAAGTTTGTGTGGCTCTTATAGGTTTGGATACTGTTGCCTTAGCAGCAGAGTAACACTTTCTATGAGTTACTTACAGTATGTACTTCCTCATTACAGGTGCACAATATGAATCTATGAATGCATGAGTGGAGAACGTACAAACGCAGGCACGCACACACACAAGCACACACACAATCATGCACACACACACACACACACACACACAAACACGCACACAATCACGCGCATGCACACACACACACGAACATGCACGCACACACACGAACATGCAAATACACATAACTTCCAAGCACACACACACACACTTTACACTGGGTATAGCACTTGAATAGCCAGTCAATTAAAAGCGTACTTGAGCCAGGTACTTGTCTGGGTGCGGAGAGCCCTCCATATCACGACCAGGACGGCCACAGATGTCCCCGGCCCTGCAGGGGTTATTCCTGTGTTGCATTGTGGGTCAGAACGACAACGACGACAACAACGCCACGGGCATACAGCTCGGAATCCACTATTCTGTACCTCCACAAATATACTGGTAATATTTGCTTTCACGAGCCTATACATTGTAGTCATTTTTATTCAAAGAAGCAGAAGCACATTTTTATGTATTAGCATTAGCAAAAAAGTTAACATATGCAGTTCCAATATAAAAGCATTAGGAGGGATCTTGACTTACTTGGTAATTCACATGTTCCTTGTGTGTTACAAGTGAGCTATTTTTAGTTAAATGGGACAATTTCTCTCATGGCCTTAATAAACCATATACACTCAGCCTTTTCAACATGCAAATGCTTGTCTGTACAGCTCAGCTTGTTACTTTTCCTAATCAACCGAGTGGGATGCTGGATGCTGCATTGTTGGTCTGGAAGGTGTCCATGATCTGTTCACTGAAAAGTAACATTGCAAAATCCAATGGTATATTGACAATAGAGAGAGAGAGAGAGAGAGAGAGAGAGAGAGAGAGAGAGAGAGAGAGAGAGAGAGAGAGAAAACGACTTACTGGGGAAGTTTTTATTAACTTCTTGGATAGACAGCGACTTTTGTGAAATACTTCAAAGCGGAGATCATTTGCGATAGCTGTGAAGTTGTGTTTGTTCTAATAAGCTTCTGTTACGATAACATGGCCATCCTATTCAACCCCTAGACATATACAGAGACCGATCACCTCCGGTGAGTGCACGTTAAAGGTGCTGAAGCGGCATGAAGCTTCAAACCCAATTGTCTGTCTCCTACAAGCACTTGTGTTCGCGGGAAGAACAACATTGATCTATTTTGGAGACGCCGGAACAATGGCCTTTTGTGAAAGGAGATCATTTTCCCATTTCAGATGATAAATCTCTGCCTCACATGCCAGTGTGCTTTTGTAACAATTCACTTGGCGGAGTCATAACTAAAGGATTCTACTTGGCTTTATTCACGTTGTATTTATGCCCATGTGGATGGCTGCTTTGTTTGGGTACAAAGACAGTCTTAGACAGTGTTGTGCGTGTGTGTGCACGTGCGTGTGTTTATGTGTGTGTGGGAAGGGGGGGTCCTGCCTACTATTTTGTGCCAGCAGTGTTGATTTGCAGTATGTCTAGTTGGCAGAGCCAAGCTAAATAGCGCCCCCTATGTTGCTCATTAATAGCCCTTTCAATGATTCTGAGATTACTGTCAGACAATCTAAATGTTTTAAATGCTCAACTTGTCATGTGATCTGCAAAGTATAAAAATGGCATCATCATGATATCAGAAAAGTTGCACATTTGTTTTGCTTTGCCAGCTATTATGCTAACTATTCTGCGGTAGAGGTACTGCCGATATGTGTCAAGCGAAGTTATAACATTGGGCGTGCATATTTTCTGATTGAATGACCCAATTGATTTCTACCAAATCAAAGGGGCAGGGTCATTAATTAGTATGGGGAGAGCATGGCAGCGAATGACATTCTATGCATGGATGCTATTCTTCATCCATGCCGGGCCTCAAGTTTGTTTTTAAACCTGTTGGGGCATTTTACAGTAGACCCCCCTGCTTAACAACAAAATAAATAAGGCATTAATTGCTCATTCGTGTTTGTCTGTTTTATCATCATGACCCAAAGACAGAAATGTTCACCGCACAAGACCCTTAAAATTCACCATAACATTATTTTAGAGTGTTTTCTGCAACATTTCATTTATATGTCAACACATGATGTTTTAGCATACATGACAAAAGTATTTGATGAAAAAATGAATACAATGAATGTTCTTTTGTCAACAATTCACTCATAATATGCTTATATGCTCATAATATGCTATGTTTATATGGATATAAACATAGTGTAGCTCATGAGATAAGGAAGTTATAAAAATACATTTGTTGCTTGATTGGAAAGATGCATTGCTGCTGCTTAATAGCGAAAGGATGAAAAAAGGGGTTTGGATGCGTGGCTATTTGGCTGGGCTGTTTATGTCAGTATAGGCCATGCATTTTCCCACCAATTACTGGTCAGCAACGCTGTACATTATTGTAATCTTTATGCTGCAAACCCACTAAGAATCAAAGAATTCAAAGCCACAGATGACAGATGGTAGTTATTTTCTCCACTTTTGAGTAAATTAATCTGGATTAAAGGATGTGTTTTGTAATGGAATTATTTTATAAATAATGTTGTGTTGAGTGGACATCCACTTGGCTTTTTCAACCGGTTTGACAAACACTTGTCCTCTAATTGCGGTGGGAATGTACTTCACAAGATCCTCCGTGCTGGCTACTCTATGAGATCAAACATCAGAGCCACTGTTCATCCACTCTTCATGTTTTTAGCGATGCTTTGATAACCCAAGGCTCATGGATGATCAAAACCAAGCAAACACAGGCAAAACAGACAGTATAATCATTCAAACGGAGAGGGGGGGGGGGGGGTATAAATCTCACATCCACCCTATATATAATGAAGCATGATGGAACAAAAAATGTAAACACTTTTTAAGCACTATCACAAATTAGATATGTATGAATGAGTGGTTTTAAGATCCAGGTTTGTACCTTGTTCTGAGTGTGTGTTTGATCAGCGCATGAGTGCTCTGTTTCTCTGACCTGACACACCAGATATCTGTGTCTGTTAAGACACATCCATCTGGAGAGCCGTCCATTGAAACGGTTTCAAAAGGGCAGGCGCTTTCAAAAATGTACTTAGCATGTGATTGTACAAAACTGAACCAGCAGTCTGTTGTAATCCACTCTTGCAGTAGAAAAGTTGGGAGAAAAGTTAAAACATATTTTCCATTGAGAAAAGCCTCTTCTAATACATTCTAATAAAAACTGTTGCTATATTATCTTATCTCTAGCCATTTTCAAGTCGCCTACGTCACACCTACAGTAAACCACGCCTGTAGCTAAACTACAACACTGATTGGCAACGCACTAGGTTTACCGGCTGGAAACACCTTGGTTTTCAAGCTCTCCAGACTGATTCTCGGGGCGAAGTCAAACTGAAGCTTATCGGCTGATATTGCTGAGAAACAGAGAGATCAGCAGTGATGGCTCCTGCTAAGGAAATCAGGGAGGGCTGTTGTTTTGGTGTCCCATTCAATAGCCTGGGTAAATTAAAGGTATCTAAGTAAATCATTCTAGAGAAAGCTTGTCGATCAAAACAAAATAACCTCTTGCTTCCGTCAGAAGCTCTGCCCACCACACACTGAAAACACATAGCAAAGGCTAGGATATGTTGTGTGGTGTGATCTGCACCACTATGTTAGTGTTACTATTTACAGAGGCAGGGCTGTGTATAGGCTACAAACATCAGATTATATCCAGCACAAAGAACAGGCAGCCAGCAGACCAATGAGATATAGCCTATTCTGGATTAACAGTGCAATCACTTACTATATCTTTAAGTCAACTAGCTATTGTCACATTGCATTGTGGCCTACAATTTCTTGTTTTAGTTTTTCTTGTCACCTCACTAGTGCCATGCTACTAGCCTACTACTCCCTAGATCAGGGGTGGGCAATCCAGGTCCTGGAGGGCCGGTGCCCTGCATGTTTTAGGTGTCACCCTGCTCCAGCACACCTGATTCAAATGAATGGGTTCGTTAGCAGGCTTCCAACGACCCATTCATTTGAATCAAATTAACTCAATTGAACAACCAAATGGAATGTTTCCCAGAAAAAATAAAAAACCTAGTACTCCTCTCCTTCCTCCAGGACCAGGATGGCCCACACCTGCCCTAGATGAATTCATAATAGTCTGATTCAGTTGTCATGTTGTTTTAGGTGCAGCAAAAGGCTCTCGCCCAATCTCTCTTCCAGTACGGTAGTAGGCTTCCTAGTCTCTACAGCCACCTTGGTTCAAGTGAATCCAAAACATTGACGTTTGGCTTCTGTTTAGATATTGTTATGGAAAAGCACAATTGCATGCACACCTGACGATCCTACCAATTAATATTATTATTAATATTATGATATTACTTACTTCGCATGTCATGCAGACAGAACGGATGAGACACGATCCATAATGTGCGGCGACCAACCATTCTAGGTCATGTTGCCTAGACAACGCACGTCACTGAGAGATACCTACGAACGTTTTGTATGACATAAACACGTTAGTGCAAGCACTCCCGGAAGCCATATAGAATGCATTGACGAGCCTGTGTTTTTGGAAAAAATATGTTAATGTGAACGTATATGAGAGTGGTCAGGACGATTTACAGCCATATTGAAATCGGACAAAAAGGGGTTGGATGCTATACGTAGGCTACTCCACGGAACACTGGACGCAATTGAATTAAGATATTTAGAGGCAGGGCAGTCAGCTACCGTAGCATACACTGGTGAAGTTTGATATTCCCTCCTCTCTCTTTCTCTCTTTGGCCCTATGGAACACACCGTCCCTGGAGATTTCTCAGCAATATCAACAATTCCATAAGAGCCCTGTCTGTAATTCAGCCAGTATATATATATATATATATATATATATATATATATATATATATGACACTGATAAGACTTTAATTCCCAAGGCTAGACCTCATATACAGAGACTGACTACAACACAGAGATGTCCATTAACTTCACAGCAGTGGTGTAATGTCAAAAATGTTAGCTTTCACCAAGTAATTTCAAACTCAGATGCAATATTTGCTGAGAGATGCACTCAAGCATATAATTGGAATGAACTACGCTTTGGAGAAGTGTGTGTGGGGGGGTTGTGGGAAGGGGGGGTGGGGTACAAGGCACATTAGCATCCTTGAAAGGGTTGCATAATTATGTAAAATCTCCCCTAAAACTTCACCAGTTGAGCAAAACGCATGGTGTAATTATAGCTAATTAGCATATAGACCAGCATGCACTTTGTTTCTACTACCACCCACTTCCTTCTCCAATATCAGATAGGGGAAAAAAGCATAGACACAAATGCCCAACCACTATAACATTTATCAAACAAACAACCTTTTCACAAAAAAATGTAATGGAGCTCTCCTAATCACATTCACTAGAACCTGTTAGCCCAAAGCATTAGCATCAACCATACATACAGTACAATACAGCAATGCCCTTTGCCTAATGTGGTGGGTAATATATAAGGATTGCTAAACCAGTTATAATGGCAATTAATACATTAATGCAACATTTTCTTCTGAGCCTCAAATGTCAAAATTAATAAATAAAATAAAAAATAATAGAAAGAAATGTATTAACATTACTTAAGGCAAATCTGGTTTCCAGACTAAAATTGTAACGGAAATGGAGAGCTTAGTCTGAACTAAGCTTCAAAATCTACTATATCATGAACTATCAAGAAACACAAACTACAGTAATATGGATTCATACTCCTATGTGTGTTCGAGAATGTCATGGAACTATGTTCCAACTTCCACCAGACCTAGCCCTGGCTAACTCTGTCAAGACCTGCCTACAGCAGAATATGTAAGGGATGCACGATAATTATCAATCCTCTATATATCGGCCGATTTTGGGCAGATGTTTCTTATTGGAATCATATTGGAAAATGAAATTATGGCCGAAAATTCTAATATATAATAGCCAATATTTATTAAACAATGCTTTAAATAGCTCAAAGTGTATATGCTCTGTCACTCTATACTGACAATAGTGCAGCTTCTGTTGTGTCTGGTGACATAATATACCTGGATAGAGTCAGCTGCAATGCAGGCAACAAGACGCAAACATGTTGACGGTTTGGATATTTTTCACCTATTTTAATAGGCTTTATGTTCTAAATAATTTAAACATTTAGAAGAACTTGCATATTGCAATGCATGCTTTGCGATTTGCTAATCGCATTGGTTCCAATCACAATTTCAATTTGAAAACGATTAAAGCCCTAGCGTAGTGCTATGGCTTTGTTGATACGAGCGGTGTTCGCCGCTGTGTTGAAGTATCAGTTTATCTTTTCAATACGCACAGAGAACAGTAAGATATAGCGATATGTGAGGAGATATTTGTTGAATTTGACAAAAAGTGTATTAGCTGTATTAGCTGACTATACCTTTAAATACAAACTCATTAGTCCATAATGGATGTCAAGGTGCTTCTTTGGATGTCTCACCTCTCCTCGGTGGAGTCATGACAACGAACCTGGAAAACACACTGAATGGACACACTTTAGAAGTGTGAAGTTATTTAACTGTAATTACAGTTCTATGATACTGATTAAGACGACACTGTTGCATTCCTCCGTGGCATACTGGAGTAATAAAACATTTAAGTGCATATCTGACTTTGTGACACTACAGTCTGTCTGAATGAAGCGAGAAGATTTTCAAACTGTTTTTAAATATATAACAAAACAGCTTTTTAAAGTTCAGTCCAAACTGAATTTTTTTAAAGTCATTTTTTAAATGTTATTGAACTAGAATACACTGGGCTTTCTCATTATAAACCTTGCCTGTAACCCCCTATGGGTGACCAATTGTTCCCCGCCGTAGAACACTGGTTACTGTAGAATTGCGTTGTTCTGCAGGAACAAGTTGATACTGTCTGAAATAATCATTAGCCCACCACTTGGCTCGTTAAACCTTTAGCAGGTGGCTCTGTGAAATAACGCTTGTTAGTGTCAGTGAAACAGCAAATCAAATCAGAAAGGTGTTGTTTGATTTACAGTACCAGAAGCTGCAGACAGCTCTTAAATAAATCATGATTTCATGCACGTATAGCTTGTAATGTCTGAGGCTGCAGCCTACTTTATCAGACAACACATTTTTCAGGTTAAACTTCTTTCCATGCCTGTTAACTTCACGGTATATAGGCCTGCCTACACATGTAATTCTAGCTCTGTCATACAGCATGTATCCTAAGTTTACCTAAGGACCAAAGAAAGACCAAGGGTTTTTCAGTATGCTCACATAATTTAACCTGCACCTCAACAAATACCACTGCCATTATTTTATATTGGCGGACATTTAAACAAGGTCTGTTAACTTTAAATTAACCATGTGCCCCGCACACCACCAGACTATTTCCTTACAATATCAATCAAACCAAAACGGCATGTAGACTTTAACAAGCAGTTATGACTATAATAATAATAATAATAATCTTTATTTATATAGCACTTTTTATACAGAATTGCAGTTCAAAGTGCAGAGAGGGAATAGATGTACACTAGTTGTGCTTCCCATAAACAAATACAGAAGTACAGAGAAAAAACATATAATAAAAATAGTTAAAGGAATCAGATTAAAGAATAAATAAAAGAAACACTGAAACAGGTGCATAAAGGAATACAATAAAGATACATAACATTATACTGAAATGACATATACAGAAACATCATTATTAAAAATGGTTAAGGGAATCAGATGATAGAAATATAAGAGAAATTTAAACCTTATCCTTTTTGTTGCTATGTCAGAACGTCAGCACCATGAGTATATGTGCCATGATAATCTGGTGGAGGAAACGCATATTCCAATAGAAGTTTAAATAGTTGTTAACCGCAAAAACATACATACATGTTAACATTGGGTTAATTATATTTCAATGTAAATTGTGGAGCGGAACGTACAGTAACATGTGAGCCGTGCCCATGTTACTGTAACCGTTGAGCTATTTGCAAGCAAATCCTATTTTTGTTGATTGTGCATGTGTCATTTCATAGATATTGTTTCCTAGTTTGTTGAGAAGAAACTGCTGTGATGAAATATGTATCATTTTTCTTACAGACAACAACTTCCTTTCTCCTACTGTTTTCATATCATTAGCGAACTCTGCAGGCATTCACACAGAAACGTGTATGCATAAAATATCTATCTCTATCCTCTTCCAAGCGTTAAGGAACCATATTCTAAGTCTGCATTGTATTATTGCTGTAATCTGTCACAACATGATAATCAACCCTCTGGGGTTTCAGTTTGAGTGCCTCTGAAAAAGGAGAGACCCTGTAAAAGGCTTCACAATACAGAACAGATGTGACCGACCATCGTTTGGCTTTATTCCACCTCTCTGAGGGATAAACAGTGTTGGGAAAGTTACTGTACTCAGGAATTGTAATAAGTTACTAGTTACTTATTACTCCTTCAAAAAGTAATAATGTTACTTTACTTATTACTGGGTATTAAAAGAAATTAGTTATGTTACTTGTTGCTCGTTACATTAATATATTACTTTCACAATCACTACCCTGCCTCACCCTGTTACGCTATGCGCAGGTGAGTGTGAACCCCGAGAGAACAGGCTTTAGACCATAGGATTTTATGTCAATATTTTAATTGTACGATAGACAAATAGCAGGTAGGTAGACA
>JAODTR010062629.1:2146-16705 GCA_025399935.1 Amblyopsis rosae
TATTCCATGTCAGAACAGTAATACCTCTAATCACACCAGTGTTATTCCATGTCAGAACAGTAATACCTCTTATCACATCAATGTTATTCCATGTCAGAACAGAGTGATGCCTCTTAAACCAAAGGTGTTCAGATGAAAGGGGTGCTCTCACATAAAATCTATGGATCTACGGTAGCACACATTCAAAGTCCAATTTTGCCAAGGAAATGGTATATGTGTAGCGTGAAAAAACAAATCTAGTACACAAAGTATGTTTAGAACAATTATTACAGTATACATATACATAGACTTTTCTTCCTTCTTTATTGTCGCCAGTAGGTGAATACATATTCACCTACTGGTGTGTTGAGCCATTAGTACTAGTGTCACATCATAGGGTCCCAGGTGAGAGCTTCACAGAGTCACTATGTTCCAAGGTAATGTGTGGACTCATTCATATGCATTGTGTTATCTCTGATCAGTCCAGTACTCAAGGGCCATCCCAGGGTTGCCATGGCAATCTGTTTCTTTTCATCAGCAGGGACAATACAGTATCAAGGGTTTTGGAGCACAGAAAGCATGAAGCAAATAAAATGTTGCTGTTCAAGAAAAGATGCGCGTATAGCTTGTGAAATGGAGCACCAGCCATCATGGTGACATTACATTTTTCAATGATAGATTCTGTGGAAAACGTCATATAGTAATATGCTTATAGTGTTTTTGAGATTCGAGATCATTACTACACAGAATGGGTTATCGGATGACAGATAATATGCCGCATCAGAGACGCTCTGCACAGCCCATTGGCCTGGAACTGAAACAATAAATAATATAACGCAAATTCAGAGAGAAACGTGAGAAGGTGGAAAAACAAAAAAAAGGGTTACTAAGAGAGACGATAGGTGAAATGAGAATATGCTTAAATATTGAACATGCTCTTACAGCGTATTGACACCTCAGACTGAGGTGCATCATCACCAGCATCTCAGTCCACAGCAAATGCTCCGTAGGCCACACACACACACACACTAGTATTCATGGAGCTCAGATTACGACACACACACAGAGGGAATGTATGTACGTTTTCAACTATATTGTTACATAGACAATAGTTTATGTAACAATGCAATATGCAATATTTAAAATAATGTGTTGAGTGCTATTAATACGGCAGTGTGTATGGGTTTGTTAAAAGTAAAAATTAAAACTAATAACAGCATGGTTGGCTGTTTAGCATTCCTCATCAATTGTGTGCGTGTGCGTGTGTGTGTGTGTGCGTGGGTGTGTGTATGTGTGTGTGTGCGTGTGTTTCCAGCACGAGACATCCAAGCCTGGGAGTATGTTCCTTTGGGGCCCTTCTTGGGGAAAAACTTTGGGACGACCATCTCTCCCTGGGTGGTTACTATGGAAGCGCTGCTTCCCTTCGTTGAACCCAACACCATCCAAGTCAGTTCTGTCTGCCTGCCTGTCTGCCTGTGTGTCTGTCTGCCTGCCTGTCTGTGTGTCTGCCTGCCTGCCTGTCTGTGTGTCTGTCTGCCTGCCTGCCTGTCTCTCTGCCTGCCTGCCTGTCTCTCTCTGCCTGTGTGTCTGCCTGCCTGTCTGCATGCCTGCCTGCCTGTCTGCATGCCTGCCTGCCTGCCTGTGTGTCTGCCTGTCTGTCTCTGTCTGCCTGCCTGCCTGTCTGTCTGCCTGCCTGCCTGCCTGTCTGCCTGCCTGTCTCTCTGCCTGCCTGCCCGTCTCTCTCTGTTTGTGTGTCTGCCTGCCTGTCTGCATGCCTGCCTGCCTGCCTGTGTGTCTGCCTGCCTGTCTGCCTGTCTGTCTCTGTCTGCCTGCCTGCCTGTCTGTCTGCCTGCCTGCCTGCCTGTCTGTCTGCCTGCCTGTCTCTCTGCCTGCCTGCCTGATTCTCTCTGTGTGTGTGTGTCTGCCTGTCTGTCTCTCTGCCTGCCTGCCTGTCTGCATGCCTGCCTGCCTGTCTGTGTGTCTGCCTGCCTGTCTGCCTGTCTGTCTCTGTCTGTCTGCCTGCCTGCCTGCCTGTCTGTGTGTCTGCATGCCTGTCTGTCTCTGTCTGCCTGCCTGCCTCAGTCCTCATTGCTTCCCGATGACCACAGGCTGTAGGATCATAGAAGTTTGCTACGGGCAACACTAAAGCCTGCTGCACATGGAGCTTAAGCGCAATCACTCATTTCACATGCAGTGTACAAACATACACACATGATTAACTGGTTGTCTCTGTGTCTGCTATGCATGCAGTGTACAAACATACACATTCTGCTATGCATGCAGTGTGCAACAGGCTTTATACTTTATACCTAACATCACTTCTAATATCCTACTACCTAGTTTTACTTAATGTTGTCCACAGGGGGCATAGTTGAGCCATGGTGTATGTGTACCTCTTCCAATCCTTCTACCCTCATTTGTAAAAGAAATAAAGAAGAAATAAATAAGTAAAGTCAATATTAAGAGTGATATTAAGTGTATTCATGTCAGAAACATGAGCTAAAACACAGGACAAGTACTGTATGTAAAAACTAGATGCATACTGTGTAATGTAAGTAAAACTAAAATACATTAGTTCCTATATGGTTGACTACAGTTTGATGTTTTGTATTGTCATTTCAGTACATCTAATGTTAATCATTAATGTTAATATACCTTATTTTCAGGACCCTGAGCCCCTTCCATACCTGCAGCATGACGATGCCTATACCTTCAACATTAACCTGTTTGTCTCACTAAAAGGTACACACACACAGATGTGCTCACACACCACTTTCTTACGTAATCACAGAACACATCAAGTGAGTGCAAGTAAATACATTTGCGTGTGTAGCTTTGGAGTCACACACTATTAATCAGACACTAAATCGGACACTTTCCCGCACACAAACATTGTGGCAGTAAAAGCCCCACAGCTATCTATGATAATGAGTTCCCATTAAAAGCATTTAATGTCTGAGGACTCCTATCTAATTATTCTCCCTCCCCCCCCCTCTCTCTCTCTCCCTCTCTCTCTTGCTCCATTGCTGTGACGCTCACTGTTTGACTACAGCTGCTTTCTACCTTCGTTACGCTTGATTAAACGGGTTTAAAGCACACAGCGTCACATTTCAAACTATGCATTTGTCCAATATTTAGCCTTTACAGTCCAAAATATAATGTTGTGTTAGATAGTGACGGCTTCTGTGTTTTCCAAAGGGGAAGCAATGACAGAACCAGCAACCATATGCACATCCAACTTTAAGGTAAGGGTATGGCTTGTTAATAATAATAATAATAGTACTATCCATTATATAATAACAGCATGCCAGGCACATTTCTGATTTGTGTCAGCTCAATACTGAAATTTTGGCATTTAGCAATAACTTATCAAGAAGCTGATATATTTTCCTAACCATATGTATTTCATTTAAACAGAATACATGTACTGGACTATGTTTCTTCTAGCTAGTGCTTGTAGCTTACAGTCTCTTACGTACTTGTCTCCTATGCTAGTACATGTACTACAGTATGTCTCCTATGCCCTATGCTAGTACATGTACTACAGTATGTCTCCTATGCTAGCACATGTACTACAGTATGTCTCCTATGTCCTATGCTAGCACATGTACTACAGTATGTCTCCTATGCTAGCACATGTACTACAGTATGTCTCCTATGTCCTATGCTAGCACATGTACTACAGTATGTCTATGCTAGCACATGTACTACAGTATGTCTCCTATGTCCTATGCTAGTGCATGTACTATACAGTATGTCTCCTATGCTAGCACATGTACTACAGTATGTCTCCTATGCCCTATGCTAGCACATGTACTATACAGTATGTCTCCTATGCTAGCACATGTACTGGACTATGAAGCAGCAGTTAGCCCACCACACAGTCACCGGCTGCAACGTCAGACCTGGAGACCTGCTGGCATCAGGGACCATCAGTGGACCTGTGAGGCTGGTTGTGTCCCCCCCCCCTTCTTGTCTGTATGTCTGTCTATCTGTCTGTCCCCCTGTGTTATAAATGGACTGCATGTATAAAGGTCTAGTGCTCTTCCAACCTTTCGGCCACTCAGTATAGCCTCACATTCACCCACACACACTCACATGGTGGCGTCAGCCATGCACAGAGACACCTGACCACCGGGGGCAGTATAGGGTTAGGTGTCTTACCCAGGGACACCTCGACACTTGGCCAGGAGTTAGCTGTCGGTCCCCCTGTCTGTCTGTCTCTGTGTCTGTCTGTCTGTCTCCATCTGAGTGTTGTGTCTGATGTAAATGTCTGACGTGACGTCTCTCTTCTTCTGTGGTTGTTGAGGAGCCGGAGAGCTTCGGCTCCATGCTGGAGCTGTCCTGGAGGGGCTCCAGGACCATCCAGATGGCCGGGGGCCATACTAGGACGTTCCTCCAAGATGGAGATGAGGTCACCTTAGCAGGTGAGCTCTAGGGCGTGCGTGTGCGTGCGCTTGTGTTGCCTGGCCCTTGGCGTTTGCTCCTAATAAATAGGTGGTCCAGTGGATGTTAAGGTCCAGAGGCCTTAGGGTGCACCACTGCTGATTGAAATCATTAGTCTACAGCAGCAATGACCACACACACACACACACACCACGGTCCAGTATCAACCCAGACCAGACCACAGACTTTGAGCTATTAGTTAATGTTGTTGGTATGGTGTGTTGACTAAAGTGTTTGCCACGATATAGTGACCCTGGCGTTGTGTGATAACGCCAAGACTTTGTTGTCATCCTGTGCTGCGTCTGCCCAGGTTATTGTGAAGGAGCGGGTTACCGCGTTGGGTTCGGGCGTTGTACAGGGAGTGTTCTGCCTGCGTTGCAGCACTGAGACGTTCTGCATCGTCCACATGGAACCCTGAAGACCACCATTAACGCAGAACCCTGGAAAATGTTTCACAGTAATTGATGCTAGGAAACAGACTTGCAATTGTGAATGAATAATAAAAAGTTGGAGGCTTCTATATTACATGCAGCAAGATAATGTGCTGGCTAAGCAGTTAAGATTACACTTACATAATGGGGCGTCCAACTTTGCTAATATTCCATCCATCGATTTGGCATTGTCTTTACCAGACAATTTAAAGGTTTTACAGTAATCCCCTGTAACATTCATACAATTTAGCGTATGTGTAAAATCAAGGTGTTTTTTTTGTCTGAAGCAGTGTTATTTGATGTTGGTTCTTTAATAATAATGAAGTTCTTAATTTTTAATTTCTTTTTGTTTGTCGTTTGTCATCCTATCGAATTACAACCTAAGTATACATTTAATCTACAGTAGAACATTTATTTATATATACAGTGTGTGTGTGTGTGTGTGTGTATATGTGTATATATATATATATATACACACACACACACACACACAATATAGATTGACTAATGTGCTGTAATAGGATTTCAAAGCTTTGTATTTAGTGTAATTTCTTAGAAATGCTGTAGATAATCGTCAGCTACCAGTTAGGAGATTTTCAACAACCCAAGACTTAGCTAGCTCTTGACATAGCTATAAAATCATGCCTACAGCGACTTAAATATAACAAATCATCTCAAATGTTGATCATTTTGTTAATCATAGATGCAGTATTACAGCTTTAAATATGCAGGAATGTATACGTATACTATAAATCAAATTTAATTTTTAAAAAGTGCATATGAGACCAAGCATTTCAACATGCTGATTGATAGCAAGCTATCCTATTATTTAAACTTAATTCAATTCAAAAGGAACAAGCAGAACAACAATAAAATGGCATGCCAATATATAAATAAATGAGTAATTCGGGGTGAATTAAAGACCATCCCTGCACTCAGAGGAATGCCATCTGCCATCTGGCCAGACCAACTGGGTGGAGAATGGAATGCTTGGCTGTCTGGTGTCTATTCTCTCAAACCAAAACACAAGGCCTGGGTGATGAATGCGTTCACAACATTGGCTCAGTTCTGTGTATTTTAAGATGAAAGAAAGCAATGAAGTATGTACAGTATATACAGTATATTAACCCTGTATGAGTTAAAATAATGTATTTTTAAAAGTGTTTATTATTAAGCATACATAAAAATAAAAAATTGTTTTGACAGTTTTTCTCTGATATTTAATAATGTATGACTGCAATATCATATGAGTGGTTTAACCAAACCAAGACTAGAGAAAAAAAGTCAATTAAATGCTTTTCATTGTTTATTCTTTTCCTTTTCAGACTTAAATGAGAGGCCCATAGGCACAACGTGTCTTGGGTAGCAGGCAGGCATCTCTTATCTTATAGGCTGATGTGGTCGCACATGTTAAAACATCAGATTGAACCACTAACAGGGTTGTCATGTCACACTGCATTATGGAACACAGCCTGGCTGGCTGTGTGTGATGAACTCGGCTCGTATCAAACTGTGCAGCTGGCATCATGACTCCAGAAGGTCACTACAGGCAGAGAACATTTCAGAGTCATCGTTGGGATGAAGGAAACAATATCACCAGAATAATTTGATCAAATACTGGCTGAAGGCTTTAAAACGTACTCCTCCATTTAATGAAGCTTTAGGCTGTCCACCAGGGACTGATAACTGATTCAAGATGGTTTCCCGGGCTGCAAATGAATCCTAGTTACCATAGAGATCTAAATGGACTGCCTTCATATAGCGCTTTTCCAGGCTTGTGGCACTGTACTCGACTGTCACATTCACCCATTCGCACGCACGCACGCACATACACATTCATACACCGATGGTGGTGTCAGCCACTCTCCAACCACCGGGGACAGTCAGGGTTAGGTGTCTACTCTGGGATGCTTGATCACTGGTTACCTTGGTTACCTTGCACTACCTACTGTGCCACTGCTGCACTGGTCTATAGTTTAATCCACTAGAATTTTAAAATGATCTTTATTGTCAACATAACAGCCTATGAAACAACAAAAACCTACAAATATTGTCCATCTAGTCAACATCAAGCTTACATCATATTTTGAAAGCCACATCCTTTGTCTATACAAATATTCAGTATATTAAGTCATATACAGTATTACTATATATATATACACGGGATCATCAATGTCGCACAAAAAATCGTCGCCTGCTCTCTTCCCTCCCTGTAAGAACAACACAGTTTGTGATGCCTTAAGAGAACACTAAACATAGTGAATGACTCCTCACACCCCAGACACGGACTGTTTGAACTACTGTCTTCAGGCAGGCGATACTGGTCTTTCAAAACAAGAACAAACAGATTAAGAAACACTTTTTATCCTACAGCCATCGCTACATTAAATACTGCAAGATCCAAAAATCTGTAATTGCATCTTATATGTCACCTACAAGCCATTAGGGAATGTGTTGTATCATTGAATGTATTTATTTATGCTATTGATATATATATATATATATATATATATATTATATTTTATTATCCTCTGGCACTGATCATGGATTGCACTTAATTTCGTAGTATTGAGTACAATGACAATAAAGATATTCTATACACATATTGAATATTAAGTAATGTATTTGTACTGTTGCTTTAGTAAATCATTAGAAAATACATGGCCTTAGTATTTCAGGGTTGTCAGGGATTATCGTTCATTTGACTGCAAAGACTTGATTGTAAAGAATTAAGACAAGCCTATCTGCTCTTTCTTCATTAAGTTATTTAAGAAAAAACAATATCGTTCGTGTTTATCTCTAATGATTAATACCAACCACCCAATCAACAATTCTGTAACCTTAACATTAGCCTAATATTTGTTTTTTTTTTTGGAGAACAATGAGTTCTGATTTTAAAGATTTGAATGTTCTAGCAATAATTTGCTAGAAGTTGTCCGGAAACAGGCTTTAAATAGTAGTAGTAGAAATCTTTAATGTCCCCACAGGGCAATTGTCCTTACAGACAGTAGTCAACATGTATACTGTACACACAGTACACATACAATACATACAGTATAATACATGCAGTCATCCCAAAATACGATGCAAACACGCATTCACAACCTGTTTAAAAATCCAATGACAGTTGGAACAAAGGACAGTTTAAATCTATTTGTGACCAAGATAGGGAGGCCAAACCTCCGGCCCGATGGAAGCAGCCTAAACTCTGCGCAGAGAGGATGTTGCAAGTCCAAGAACAGATTCGATAAAAGAAGAATAAAACAATTTCATAATGGTCTGATTGACATTACAACTTCTCAGTATACATAAAAAGATCAGTCTTTGATTGAGTTATACACATACTCCTGCCATAGTGTGTTTGTAAAGACACTGGTGCATGTGAAGACATACTAGCAGTACTCACTGCACTAGCATGTAGGCCTAGCCAGCGGTGATGAACCTGCTGCAATGCCCAGTGACTCAGCAAACATCACAAACAGATAATGCTTTTTTCCCATTCCTTCTGGGGAATGAAGAACGTTATTATTTCTGTGAGAGGAGTTATTATAAAGTAACTTTGGTAACCATGGGAAGTAACTTATTAAATTACATGTTTTTTTATTGTATTTCATGTTTATTCAGTTGTTTACTAACCAACTAATTTGTTTGTTTGCCCTGAAACAAGAAACGTGTGTGTATATATATTCAAATTGCCCACTTCGTGGAATTATTTTGCCATAGGTTTTGCCTCTCCATGAACCATGTGACCGTTGAAAATTTTGAACTTCCGTTGGCGTTATTTCCATGGCTCTGGTTAACAGGTGAACAGGTTTCCAAACAGTGCCTAGACATTCACAGCATTTAGCAGACTCTTTTCCTTCAAGTTAGAAACATGACATCAGAAGTCATTTTCACCTTAGTTACACCTTTCAGCATATTATTAACGCACATTCAATCCTTCCTTATCACATTGCCGTCTCTAGGGCTGCACAGGACACATTTCACCAGGAAACAAACGACACCCCGTTAACCTGCTCCTCCCCCCGGGCAAGAAAAACATCGCTAAAATCCATGTGGGTAAAAAAATAAAATACATATCAAAGAAGGAAGAACCACAAAGGGAGGAATCCACCCATCCAGGACGGATGCAATAGGCGACAATAGGGCAACAAGAATTAGCAATTATATATTGAATAAAATGCATCACATCATGTAGTAAATATAAACTAAGGCGCCAGGACAAAGTAGAGTCGACAGCTGTGCTGAGCGACGGGCCGTGGTAGCTAGATCGAAGCGGGTTGACTGGGGCCAGGAACCTGACCGTTACTTGGAGGTAAGCGAGGTAGTTTCCTCTCCAACGCTCCCACCCACCCCTGCAATAATACGAGCCGTCAATCAAACAGAGGGGTGTATAAGAGAGGTTACAGGATATAATTCAACTGTACAAACCCTAGGGTTCAATGTACAATACCATATCATCAAAACCAGGATATTTCCACCACTAGATTAACCACTGTATTAGTATAAAGGGCCATTTGCTCAATGTGTGTCTGGGATTGTCTCGTGTGGTAGACACCAGCATTATAAAATAGTTTTGGTATGAAAATCATAGAGAATGTGCTTTTTCCACACACCCATATTGAGGAACGTACTGTACTGTCGTCTAACAATAAAAAAGTGTCCTTGTTCCAGTCATGCCACAGGTAATGTTTCCCTGTTGCCTACGTTTTCTGTGTTCCAGTCCTGGTTTTCTGTTTCGCCGTTTGTGTTGTGCCATTATCTGGTAATTGTCTACACCTGTTCCCCCCAGTATTTATACCCTGTGTTCCAGTCCTGCTTGCCAGGTTGTTTGTGTCCATCCTTAGAGTCTGTTCCCCTCTGTGCCAAAAAACTTTCTCTATTCAATTCTGTTGTTTTTCTGGTACCAACCTCTGTCTTCACCCGACGCCAACGTTCCGCTTATTCATACTGCTGCCTTAAGCTGTTCTGTTGCCTGTGTGCCCTGACTACAATTTGTCACTTACCTTCCTCTGTGTCTTTCCTACTGTTGTTTTCTCGCTTGTAGGTCTGCCCTGCCTCCCACCGTATAAAATGGAAGTCAATCTGCCATGAGCATTGCTTCAGCATGCAGCCTGTTGACACCACCGCTTATCAATGCTGTCCCGAGGGTTGTGATCGGTAAAATGGGAATGAAACCGTTATTTTACTGTAGGGGTATTAGATCTCCTGATTCAGGGGCCGCTTATAACGCCAGCCAATTGCTAACCATTGATTCTCATGAATAAAATAGCAGAGTAGGGTTGGAGTTAGTCACTGAGCACAATGCTGTACACGGTATTACCGTCTGACGTTAAACCCTTTAGTTGTTACCTGCATACACATCAGGTCACTCACTGTCTACGTAGGCCAAGTGCCAAGTTGATTTATTTTAATTTGACCATTTCATTGTTTCTTTCTTTCTTTCTTTCTTTCTTTCTTTCTTTATTCAATCGTACAGCACGTTGAGCTGCAACTCATGTATGAAAAGTGCTCTACAAATAAAGTTATTTATTTTAAAGCAGATTCGAACACTGGCTAATGGCTTTTTTCGACCGTCTATTAACCTCCCTGTAATACAGCATAGCTCCAGAGGAGAAAAGTTGAAATACATCACCCTCTTCTATTGATGCAGTATGGTCTGCCTCCCGCATACATCTCTGACCACTCTGTACCAGAAGCCTGAAGAAAAATAGGTGCATTTATGCACATACAACTGGGCGTCATCATTGATACTATATAGGATTATTGTATTCATTAATATAGCAGCAGAGAATGACATGACAATGTGTTATGTGTTGTGTTTTGGTTCCAGCCATGTCATGGGGTGTCTCCATGTGTGTGTGTGTGTGTGTGTGTGTGTGTGTGTTGTGTTCTGGTTCCAGCCATGTTTTAAGGTTTCTCCATGTGTGTGTGTGTGTGTGTGTGTGATGTGTCCTGGTTCATGGGGTTTCTCCATGTGTGTGTGTGTGTGTGTTGTGTCCTGGTTCATGGGGTTTCTCCATGTGTGTGTGTGTGTGTTGTGTCCTGGTTCATGGGGTTTCTCCAGGTGTGTGTGTGTGTGTTGTGTGTTGTGTCCTGGTTCATGGGGTTTCTCCATGTGTGTGTGTGTGTGTGTGTTGTGTGTTGTGTCCTGGTTCATGGGGTTTCTCCATGTGTGTGTGTTGTGTGTTGTGTCCTGGTTCATGGGGTTTCTCCATGTGTGTGTGTGTGTGTGTGTTGTGTGTTGTGTCCTGGTTGATGGGGTTTCTCCATGTGTGTGTGTTGTGTGTTGTGTCCTGGTTCATGGGGTTTCTCCATGTGCCGCAGCCCTTGTGTTGATTGTGTATTACTTTCACCTGTTCCCTGTTATTCCCGGTCTTGTGTCCCTGGATGTAAGCCTGGCGTTTTTCCTCGTGTACTTGTCAGCTTGTTCCCAGTTGGTCTTCAAACCCCTGGAGCTTACACCTTGTCATGCGTCTTGGGCCTCCCCGCCTGCTAACTGTAACATGTTAAAATCCCAGCTTCTCAGGTTTTTGTTGAATTTAATTTAATTGCCCTCGCAGAGTTTCCCACGTATGACTGTGCGGCAATGTACTTATTATTGTATTTACTGTGTGTTCATGGAGGGTAGATCATCACACGTGTATGTGTGTGATGACAGACATGTTAGCCTGAATATATTCATACAGCCGCGGAAATAAATGAAGAGACTACTGCTCTTTAAAATGTATTAATAGCATAAATATACTGTAAATGTAAAAAGCATTTGTATAAATATAAAAATACATATATGTAAATAAAATGAATATTTATAAATAGGGATGCATCCGACGAGTTCCACTCAAAATATCAGATCGGTGGTTTTTATTTCTAATGGCCGAAACCGAATACGATCTTTGTCAATTTAATGGCTGTTAATTCACCATAAATTTAGCCATTTCTTGATTTCATGCATTTACCTTGATTAAAAATGTATTTTAAATTAATAAATAATATATATAGATAGTATAAAATCGGTATCGATATTTGTTGATTTTGCGGATTGAAAATTAGCGATCTTATCCTATCGGACAAAAAAAAAAAAAGATTGGGGCCCCACTATTTATGAATAGTACAAATCTGAGAAACTGCTGCAGTGGCCTCTACTCTTTCTTCTGCAGCTGTATTTAACCTCCAAACATTAAACCCCCATAGCCATCCTTCACGCGCTGTGGGCCATATATTGATGACTGTGTTTATTACAGGCTGCAGTTCTATAAGGTGTATCGATTGATTCGTTCAGTGGTCATGCGTCAGGCCCGGGGGGCGGGGGGGGGGGGGGTCTCTTTGAAGTATTTGATGTCTCCACACCCCCACCACACACACACACACAAGTCTTGAGGGTAGTCTCTCAGTCTCGTACGTTTATTAGCACTACATCACAGCAACTTGTGCTGAATATATATTACAGTAGACCCTTGTAAGCATGTCAGCATTATCAAAAAGTGGGGTAGCAGATTTTCATTGGCTGTTAGCATTGACGCACATGTCTGTGTGTCATATGTAATTCCTAGTTCAGTGCTTTATTTTATAACTTCAGTCTTTTTTAAGCAGGAGCCATAGCCTACTTATCAGATTTACACGACATGCTAACAGCTAGACAGCTAGAGTGTCTAGCTGATTTGTTTCCCAACAAATTCCTCAGTGTAAATTTAATGTCTGACTTGGTCAATGAGTTACGTAGTTCATTCTCATGCATGTCAATCAAAACACTCTCCTGTCAAGTAGGCAAGCCTTGATGCGATTAGCCAGTGCTGGGTCCCAGACTTTACACAAGTAAAGGCTGGCTCTTCGAGGTTTGGGGTGGGGGAAGGGGGGTTGTGGAGGGTTAGTGCTTGAGATAGCAGGGCTTTGTGTAGTTCCCTGGATGCCTGACTGACTGACTGACCGACCTCGTTAAAAAGTACATGCCCTACATTCTTGACAGCAGGTGGTGGTAATGAACCATGTGCAACATTCCCCACAGGAACAGAGTATTGCTTTTCAAACCCAAACTGGTATTGGCCTATGGGTTGACCAGTGTTGCAGTCGAGACCGCCTAATCCGAGATCAAGACCAGACCAAGACTTTAAGGAGTTTAGACCGAGTCAAGACCAAGACCAAGGCAAGGCAAGGCGAGACCAAGTCAAGACCGAGACCAGATCAGTGCGTGATAAAATGTGGACAACTACAGGCACTTCTCAAATTAATCTTATGATACACATTCCCATCAAAACACACAAAAACTAGCTAAGCTTCCTCTTAATTGTAGGGCTGGGTGATATGAATTAAAATCAAAATCATGATTATTTAAAACTTTGATTAAAGAACATTTTACTTTTATAACATGTTTTCTCTTGTTAACAAAATAAATGATAAATAATCAAAATGTCAATGCAACACTGCTGAATAAGCAGGAGAAGATATTTAACATCCGGGCAGCTCCAGTGGATTACTGGATGTGTAGCCTAATGTATGTGTGCTCATAGTGTGTGAATTATCTTGCTCTCAGCAATCTTGTCACTCTCTCTACTAGATATGAAGACACTATGATTGTCTCCCAGTAGATGTAACACAGTCTCGAGACCTTCAAAAGGTTTTATCGAGACCCAATGGCGTTGGACCTGGGGTGGGACGGGTGGGACATGTCCCCCACAATATTTGAAACAGTTGGATTTGTCCCACACAAGATGTATCCGGCGAGAGAGAAATAAATGTAGAAATATAAAAAGCGCAAATGGTTTACTGGCAAAATGTGCCAGTCTCGCTCTTAAAAAGACAGGCTATTTCAGTGTTCTCTCTGTAAAGCACTTTGAACTGCCATTCTGTAAATTGCTGTATAAATAAAGATAAATAGAAATAGATAAATAGTTATAATATATTATTTGTGTAAAAAATGTAATTTAATTAACTTATTGAAATCCTATTCAAACAATGACTATCTCATCATGCAGCACTACTATTCAACTATATAATGTGTGAGCTTCATCGTTATTAGTTTTGATGTTATAACAGTAGATGTCGGAGTAGGTAGGAGCGCAAAAGCGTAATTTCGAAAGTGCACTGAAGTGGAAATGTAACTTACTGTGACGTAGCCTGATTTTCTGTAAATGGCTGGGAGAAATCCATGTGTTTATACTATCTTACAGAGAAGCATGGCAACGCCTTTTTGAATGTTTAGGGAAGTGACCAAATATGGTTCCTTGCGCTATAAAGGGTTAATAAATAGCATCTCCAGTCGTATTTACGCATCCCACACACACACACACACACACACAGGCACAAATTGGTGCATACAATTACACCAGAATGCAGAAAATTAAGTGTTTATCCCTCAAAATGTCCTGGGGAAGGACCCTTAGACCTCCGGCATTATAATGTGTCCCGCCCCAACGTTGACCTCACTGCTACGCCCTTGTCGAGACCGGTCTCAAATACTACAACAGTAGTTTTTGGCTTATGTCCGCGGCCGGCTGAACTATGCTTGCCTAGTTTGTAAATGTTTCACATGGAGAGGTGGTTCACAGAATGTATTTTACTTTCACACATTTCAAGTTTACACAATTTGGAGGCAAAATGAATTTGCATAGCAATTCCAATTAAATATGCACTCACCTAAAGGATTATTAGGAACACCATACTAATACTGTGTTTGACCCCCTTTCGCCTTCAGAACTGCCTTAAT
>JAODTR010062640.1:0-16702 GCA_025399935.1 Amblyopsis rosae
GCCTGCAGCAGATTGTTGCGTCTCTCCACAATGGCAATGTTCTCCTTCAGATCATCATTGGCCCGGAGAGCGTCATCCAGCTGCAACTGGTCCTGTTGCCAAAAGTTGATAGGATTCTCAACTGTTGGCTCTTACAAGAGATGAAAAAATGCAAGTTTTGCTTTAGGCATTACCTTCAGGTGAGACTGGAGCTGCTTCTGAGCCTCAGCGGCCTGCCTGTTGGCCTGGCTGAGCTGGATCTCCATCTCATTGAGGTCTCCTTCCATCTTCTTCTTCAGTCTTGAGAGCCTCATTCCTACTGCAACTTTCAGACTCCAGGGAGCTTTGCAGGGTGTCCACCACCCTTTGCGTTTTGACTGCTCTATTGGTACCAAATTCCAGGTATTCCTACCGGTATGGGTTCAAATTTGACTAGTACCATACCCAATCATTATCCTCACTAACAGGAGCTATGGGAGCTATGTGCACACACGTATGGACTTTGAACTATTACATTACCTTTACAAACACTATGTCATGATGCCTTGGCTGTAGAGCAGTTAATAGTAATACATTTACTGTAATATATTGGCCCCAATTAGCGGCCAATTGAATAGGCCTGTTCTAGACGGTATTCATACTTTGCCTCCTCCAGCTCTTCAGTCCTCTGTATGGCATCAGTTTCATACTTGGTTCTCCACTGAGCCACCTCAGAGTTGGCCTTGGACATGCCACGTTGCAGCTCTGCCTTGGCCTCCTGTTCCTCCTCATACTGCTCCCTCAGCAGGTCACAGTCATGGCGGGAAGACTGCACTGCATGGGCAAGGGCATTCTTGGCCTACCGGATGATTAAAAAAATAAAAAGCAAATGCAAATATTGTAATAAAGTGTGATATTACCATAACATGGAAAGGGGATTTTGATAGAAATACCTTGACTTCCTCCTCCAGATGCTTTTGCAGTATTGCACTAGGTGACCACGGCTGCTGATGTGGTTGTTGTTGTAGTCAAACAATTTGTCATACTTTATTAACTTTATTAAATAATATAAAAAATATATACTGACAGCACAGAGATTTGTGGTTAACAAAGATATACAGTTAACAGGCCTGCATCTTTTCAATGATTTAGTACAGATGAATATCAACCATCCCAAGAATAATAAACTTGGAAATTCTACCATTTAGCCTGAAACCACATAAAAAAACCTGGTATATTTGTCTTGTTAGTATAGAAAATGTGAAATGCAGGGCAACAAGGCGCCAAGATGCATAGTGAGCGATGTAGACACCAGAAACGCTGAAGGTAACTGGAACCTCCCAAGAGGTTCTAAAGGTGAGGTGCCTATACCTCACAACCCACTTGGGTATATGGGCGCTAGCAGTGTTCTCTACCCCTCCCCCTATAGTCACATGCTTTTCATGTTGCGTTTCAAACAAACATTGATTTGTGGTGAGTGTACCTTTAAATATATTAGAAAAATATGAAGTACTGTAACAATAGAGCTGACAGAAAACTAATTGTGTCAAGTAGTGTAATTACACACCATGCTATTATTAGGAAAAGCCCTTATAAAGTTTGGGCCTGCAACTCATATGAATCTGCAACTGGGTTACAGTCTGAAATATATGTGACGTACTACGGTATTCCACAGGGACCACTGGACTTAAGGTGCTAAGTGTATGGTGTAGCTGTTGCTGTCCCTCACTCTGGTAAACAACGAGATGTATTCCGATCTGTCTTGTCTACTGGACATTGTTTCCTTTCCTTTGTCCTTGGGTACAAAGATAACCCACTGGCATTCCTTGCAGGGCTATGCTCTGTGATTGAGGTGCACAGCTTGTGTGGTATATTGAGGTCTGCACGTTAGGTAGCAACTGTACATGCCTGCCCATAAATGTCTGGTGTATTTTCCACATGGTGCACAGTATATCTTGACTGACTGCTTCTGAGAATAATGTAATACAAAAAAATATTATTTATTTTCATGTAAGTGTGATTCATATAAATTGATCACACTTACTGTATTATAACACCAAAGGGCTGGTCTTTGGGGTTAGCAGGTTGAAATAGCAAGCATGTCAGCCAGTCATTCAGACGAGAGGTCTTCAATAGGGAGTCCAGTACCCCTAGTGGGTCCTCATAGGTACTGCAGGGGGTCTTCCAAATTATTTTATCCCGAACGTATTTTCTTCCAAAAATGTAATTGTCAATAATCCTAATCATTAGTCCAGCAAGGTGTCAAAAATGTTATGTAATAGCATAACAGTCTCGCAGTATTTATTTGACACGTTTTCATAACACCATGATTCATATTCACGACGATGTATTTATTATTAACACTGTTAAAATACCTAGAAAATTGTTCCTATTAAAATTACTAGCTTGTTGGATCTTTTTGGAGATACGCACATTTTCGAAGGGATAGGGTACCTTGCGTTCAGAAACGAGGTACGAATTAATTAGAGGCCACCTGCTCCCAAAACGAAACAATAAGAAAAATGCCATTCTGCAATCCTATTCACGTTTTAATTTTAGACTCGGAAGTGCTCCCGTGATGACAAGACTTGTGAGGTCTCAATACTCTGAACCACCATTAATACAACCTAACCTGATCTAAACTTAGTGTGTTAGGATGTTAGTTTTTTTCCTTCAGTATTAACAACACTCAGTTTTGCTGAGTAATATTTTTATTTATAAAAAGGAACTTGTATCTCTGACAATTACTTTTATTCTCTATTCATTCTAAAACAAAATAGCACAGTCTTGCATATTGAGCCAATTTTATTTGATATAATCAGACTATAACATCCATTAACATAACTATATTACTGACATTGTATGGGATCATCAGCATTGTTAATAACATAATAAGGTTAATAGTGATAATTATCAGAATACAAGTATCTAAGTATTAAGACTGATCAAGTGCATTTTACAGAAATATAGAAAAGAGCGGATGAGGTCGTCAGTAAAGGTATAGTAATCATTAATGAACCCTATTTATCCCATATGATATATGTATATATCATATGGGATATATATATAGTATAGTCTCCTATGGAATAATTAAAACACGATGAAAACCTCATTATTGCTAAATATCAACAGTTTAGCTAGACCATTAGTCTAGTTCTAGTCTAGTACAGAATATTTTTACTTGAAACTCTTTTTCTTGTCTCTATGTATATGTATAATATCTCTCTCTCTCTCTCTATATATATATATATATATATATGAGCGAGAGAGAGAGAGGGAGGTTTGGTTATTTGTGGCCCTCTTTAGGTATTGTACATTGAAGATGTATTCATGGTGCATAATAATCATAGGGCCCTACATATGGTGACATACCATTAGATCTGACATTAGTTAAAACCTAAGAGTTCTGAAAGATAACGTATGTGCCTGGTTTTGCAAGTCATTATTTAATTTAAGTGAGGTTCACTTCTAATGTAGAGTGCATGTACCCATCCATACTCATGCAACTGAGCCTGGTAACCTAGAGAGGCTCTCATGTAATACAATTCTGAGGGAAATACAGAATTTCCAGCCCTTCACTTCTTCCGGACGTGCAAAGATCATCAGATAGGAATGTTGAAGGATATTGGCTTCATTAGACATTACAATAAAGTATATTCATTTATATGGCAAACCGTTTTACTGACACTGACTTTTGTTTATTTAATCTCAGGTGAATAGTTTTTTGTTTATTCTTACAACTGTGATGCTCAGGTTAATTTGTTTGAAAAAAAGCAGCTGTAATTAAAAAGTCTGGCACTTCAGACCAATATGCTTAATGATGACATAAATAGGACATAAATATTGCTGGCTCCAGGCCAGGTTTAAGTACGATGTCATTACAGTTAATTGAGGATAAGTCCATTCTGTTGACTTGTCTCAGCGCAAACATAACTTTAAAAAATTAGAAACAATAAAAATACACTTGAAATTAATCAAACCTGACATCAAACAACGTGACTTCAATCATTATCTCATGAAAATACATTTTAGTGCTGAGCCATATATATTCCAGGCCCAAGGTCTGCAGTAACAACTCTCTGAAGGTAAAGAAACTACATTTATGTTAGGTTATATAACGATCTGGCTATGTAGGCCAGACTTAAGATGAGCATCAATGGAAAAATGTGCAAACTGGAAATCTACACACTTTGAGTGGCTGAACACTCTGGCAGTCCAGTCCAACTTGGCACAATGCCACCAACAATAAGCAGGTTTTATACAGCATTTAAATAAACAAAAATGAAAGGAACCCATGACCCAGGTATGGTTTGTTGAATATAAGCAGTGTTGCTGTCTATCAAGGCGTCCTACTAATCCATATGGCTGTATGCACTCTCGCACTCAACATGGGGAATGCCTTAGGGGATTGTTTCAGAAGAATATTGTCACATTCCCCAGTTGGCAAACAACATCCTGTAGCGTCTCTCCACATCTCCTCCGGTGTCCCCACCACCCCCTTCTCCCGCACCGTGCTATGTCTCGGGGTTGGGCGTGGCCAGCAGCGGCACATTGTCCCTCCTCCGTCTGGCCAGCGGGGGGCGCCGATACAGCTCTCCGTCAGCCAGGGTCTGGGGCAGCGGCTTGCGCTTGCTCTCAGGCAACAGCAGGATGGAGAGCACGGCCAGCAGGGCCAGCGAGGAGTAGACCACGTGGTGCAGGAAGTAGCCGTAGTGGTTCCTCAGGTCCATGAGCGGTGAGCTGAGGCGGCCCACGCAGCCCAGGGCTAACGCCGCCCCCACGCCTGTCCCCCTGGTGGCACACCGCGGAACATCAGGACGCCGTTTGTATTTACTCATATTATGTTCAGGGCCTGTGTCCACCAAACGCGATTTTAGCACAGACAGTGGCTTATTGTTGCTAGGTTACAAAAAGAAAAAACCCTCTTCTAGAGCTTCCGCATTACTTAGTTATAAAGTTTAATAGAGTGTGATTATTATAACTTATGTTATCGTTTGAAAGGGAAGCAAAAACTATGGGAATAAACTGATTATCCTCCGCCATTGTAGACAGTGATGATATCGTATGTCCGGCCCCCTCCTCGATATTAATTGGCCTTGGCCAGCAAGAGAGAAGTGACATTGACGAGTCCAGTGCTTTTGCATCGAGCGCTGACCTGCCTAGGTATTGTATTGAGAATAGGTGCGCTAAAGACGCATATATATATATATCAGTGATTGTCGGGGCGAGGGGGAAGAGGGGGGAGGCATCCAAAGATTACTATATTATAATATTACTTATGTATTAATTGATTAATTAGTTGCATTTTTCTAAACAAAATTAAATTGTTCATACTTTGTGATCCCCCAGGCTGCACAGATGATTGTATAATATAGATAATCATTTAGATTACTTAGTGCATTAAATGTGCATATCGTTTTATGTTTTACTATTTTTTTAAACATCTATATTTCCAAAGACTGACAGTCGTTTGTGTTTGCAAGCCATTTAGTACTGTGGATGCATTCGTTGAAATGTACAGCAACTACTCAATGCAAGTTTAATGAATGGAGATGTTATGCATCTATTCCTGAGAGAATACTCCCAGTTATTACTAATGGAGGTCTGTGGAATCCTTCTCTCCTCTCCTGCATTTTGCATGCTGACCTATTTCTATTCTTCTCAAAGGCTATGTGAGGATTGACCTCAGATGTATAAGAAAACTAAATCATATTCACATCCTATAAATTACCTAAATGTTTTACAAAATCACAATGGGAGAAGATCAATTTAGCCAGAGCCATGTAGAGGAGAGAGTCGTGCCAACCAAAGTTTGAACTTGCGGTCACATTGTTCATGTAGACACAAAACAGTTCCAGGAAGTGCTTGGTGTGCAATTTGAATCGATAAATACAGATGCATAACAATTTTTGGTATATAATTGTCAAATGCATCGATTTACATTTACAATATAATTTATAGGGTTCTTTTAGTGTTTGCGGCTATCTTCTGGGATCTGTTTTGAGGTTCCACGCCACTACCAGTTTTGTGTAAAAGAAAAGAAAACGAAAACCAGTCCATTGGAGTGAACGGAGTTAACACAACTCTTCCACATGGCTCTGGCCAGTGCCAACCAATCAAGAGTGTGCTCACCTGATGACGGTGGGCATGATCTCAGCTGTGAAGAGGATGCAGAGCGAGGCCGTTGCCTGTGAGGAGAACAGACCCAGCACAGAGAATACTGTGATGGCCATCTCGCTCAGATCTGAGGAGGAGGAGGAGCAGCAGTCAGGCGTTGGTGCTCTGTGGTTACCATGTCTTGAAATGTCACTTAAATCTGGTGTCTTCGCTGTAATATCCTCAGACCTCAAAAATGTAGTAACAATGTTAACTGACCTTTGTCATAATCTACATTATACCTCTTTAGGAACAAAGTAAACTGAGATAATTGGAGATCTAACCTACAGAGGTCTTAAGACTAGTGAGCATGATTAAAGCTCTCCATCTGACACAGCTTTGACATTGCTGCCACTGCAGTGTCCTACATACTCCAGTGGCATACCTTCAACTGGCCACAAGGGGGAGACTGAGACCAAGTAATAATATAGTGTGTGTGTGTAGCAAGCACCCAAAATCATGAACAGAAATTGCTGTTGTGCCTTTAATTATTAATACTTTGTTAAAGGCATCAAACAAGTTAGTTTGCTTTGCATGCCTAGTGTGTGTTCACAGTCGATGGATAACAGGCAACATTGGAAACAATGGAGGGAAAAAAAAACATTCATGTTGTTGGCACATATTACGAAAAGCCTTCCTTGTCTCTTGACAGCTACTTTGTAACATTGAGGAAACAAATGATTGCCCTGCCCCATTACAACAGATTATCTAATAGTAACACTCTTACACGTATTGAGTCCCAGGAGAATCAAGGACGACAGCCCCGTCATCGTCATGGCTAGGAGAAGAATGCCACGGCGACCGCACCTGTCCACGGTTGCCCACAACAGCAGCCAGGCACCGCCCCCTGCGCAGACTGACAGCAGGTACGTCCAGTAGAAGCTTTGGTTTGCGTCAGGGGGGTTGCCCTCGATAGCACCACGGAAGGGGCTGTAGCAGTGACTAATGCCATGGGAGATGAACCTATGGGAGAGAGGAGGAGGAGGGGAGAGGGAGGAGGAGGAGAGGGCATGATGCAGGATAAAAAAAACCTGAGAAGCATTAGAGGCATTGTGTACATCCACAACGCCTCTATATAACATAACGTTACACAAGGTAACAGTTATTACGTAAGGTTTGTAGAAAAAGATGAATGCAATTAAATGCGTAACACATTTATTTTAAATTATCATTTCGGGTAAATACCGGTGCATTTGGCCATTTACAGTAATAGTACTTGGATCCTGGTCCAAATTTTAACATGGCAAAAAAATAAGAACATATTCCACGGTCAAACGCAAGCTACTGCAGTTAAATGTCAGTATTCGCAGCGAGCTCAAAATATCAACGTAACCAGAGTCTGTCCCTATGTCATGGAGAAGCTCCCTGGTTTTATACTTGTTCAAACAGTGTGGTGGGCGGGGCCAGTGGAGACCAGTGGCTACAGTATGTAATAACGGCAACCCCTTATCCCTAGCTATTTCTGTAATTAATTGCAAGGCAAAGTGCCTGTCCACCCACAATTATATGTTCCGTTGTATTGTGTTGTATATGAACAGCTGGTCCAGTTAGCGAAGCTATGCTACTGTTGTCAGTAAGCTGAATATGTCCTTAAAGAACCTATTAGTATTATTTTTACAGAAAGCGTTCTCGAGAATGGCCATTAGCGATTATTAAAGGCAGCCTTTAATAATCGGGGGATTCGTGGTGTGACTTACGAGGTGAAGCCCAGGACACACAGGTTCTTCCAAATGTTCTTGCTGCGGAAGAGCTCAGGGAAGGAGAGGTGGGGACGGGAGGAGGGAACCGGCTCAGAGTCCAGCTCTGTTAACCCAACATATCAAAGGTCTTTAGGAAAACCTAAACTGTTGTACATGTTCTTTACATGTAGATGTTGATTTGTTCACACAAGTGATGAGACAAATGCATCATATTTTATTATTTAACCCTGTCAAAAACACGCGCACGCACACACCTGTGAAGCTGTCGTCGTCCCTCAGGTCCCTGTTGGAATGTCTTCGCTCTCTGAAGGAGTTCATGTCTCCTGACCTCTCCGTCAGGAGGAGCCAGCGAGGAGACTCCGGAAACACTCCCGGGATCCTATGGGGACAGAACCGCGAGACAAAACGCCAAGCCCTTAAAAGGTCAGCTTTGGCAAGCTAATTGTAAGCTAATGCGATTTTTGTCAACGTCACAAAAAAGATCCTTGCATTTTGCCAGCTCATAGTTATCTCTGCGTGCTGAAAAAAATTATCTGGCACTTTTACATAGCCCTGGCTCCGTAAATAGGAACATAAAAGTGGGGAACACCGCTCAAAAAGCCGCAGTACTACGCTTTGCTTCGCAATGTGTTCCAATGTGTGGGGTGGCGCTGCGGGGAAAATATTGTTTTGATTTGAGCTTGAGGTAACAAGCGTTCTCGAGAATGACTGACCCTGCCTTTAAATATCCTGCACCCTGCTCCAGTGGAAGATTGCATCTAAAATAACTAATAATAATAAAAAAGTACAGATACACTGGGAACAGCAGTGTAGAGCCACTGCCCTGCATGTTGTAGATGTCTCCCAGCTCCAACACACCTGATTCAAAATAATGGGTCATTTGAACGACCCATTCATTTGAATCAGGTGTGTTGGAGCTGGAAGACATGGGAAACGTGCAAGGCAGTGGCTCTCCAGGACCGGCGTTGAATAGCTTTGGGCCGGTATTCACAAAGCATCTTAAGGCTAAAAGTAGTTCCTAACTTGCCGATTTAGAAGAAACTCCTACAAATAATGTGTGTGTCAGTCCTAAATTTAGGACTCCTACATTTTTTGTCATTGTTCATGAAACCTGGCATCATAGCAACAGGGTCAACCGCACCCGATCTCTTAGCCTAATATTTGTTTAAATTACTTCTCTCAGGAGGTCAGGAGCTATGTGAATAGAATTTAGGAGGTAACTTTTAGTGAGATTTAGGAGTACTCTTAACAGTAAGATAAAATGCTTTGTGAATACCAGCCCTGGTGTATAGTATTTATTATGTGTTAATCTGTTCTTTCCTAATAAAACCAGTTATGATACAAAACCAAAAAGAAGGGTCCTCCTCACCCAAACAAGCTAGACCTGAAACAGCCTGGCGTGAGCTCAAGGGCTCAAAGTAATGAGGGGACGGGAATCAATACAATCAAACAGCATGTCAGCTTGCATCCAGGCACTTTAATCAAATTACTATCGGGTTCCCTCATTCTCTCCTTACACTGCAGTTTCTACCCTCCCCCCCCATGTAACATTGCCTGGTCACCAGACACAATGTTCACTTTGTGAATAAGGTCTGGCCACGCTCCACAGGGAAGTGTTCACAGTCGTTTCCTCCTACTGAGCGTAGACCTCTGGTTAATTTTTAAACTATTGGACAGCGCTGAACCAGTCGGTGTTGCTACATCTGTTTTAGTCGCCTCGCCTAGCTCTACCACAAATTTTGAAACACTAACCCACCCTGATTGGACCGCCAGCAGGGTGGCTGTGTAAATGCTAAATGTCGTCAACTAGCACTAGATGACGACCCATTCATGTGAATCAGGTGTGTTGGAGCAGGGAGACATCTAAAACATGCAGGGCAGGGGTCCCCCAGGACCAGGGTTGAAGACCCCTGCGCTAATGCAAGCATGGTTTCCAGACTATAATCTCACTGAAAACAAATTGAGCTGAGAACAATAGTCGGGCGGAGCCAGGCTACATGTAACACACACAAATACACCCACACCCCCTCGTCCTACCCGAAGCTGAGGAAGAGCATCAGTGGGGCGGAGCCGGCCCCGAGAAGCCCCCTCCAGGACTGGCAGCCCATCGCCACGGGCAACAGCAGCAGCTCCCCGGCAACGGTGGTCAGGCCAGCCAGCATGGTGGCCACTAACCTCAGAGAAGGCTCACACAGCTCCAGGCCTGAGGTGTGCACAAACACACACACACACACACACACACGCACACGCACACACATCTGTTAAGTTGTACGGCCCATTGTTTTTTTTTTCTTCAATACAAAATACACCTACACCCTTACTCACGGGCTATGTAGAGGGTGACGTAGACCCCTGCGCTGGCCGCTGCCAAGCCGACGCGCATGACAATAAAGACGGCAGGGTAGGGAGAGACGCACACCAGAACCCCAAACACCACAGACATCGCTAGCGAGCCCAACAGGGCCTTAGACCTGCCCAGCCTGGACAGAGAGCACAGCTGTACATGCCGCCAAGCCTATTCTATTAGTAATATTAGTGAAACACCTCAGCAGAACCAGAAAACACACTGTATGTTAAGTCAGCTCATCTCTGTTGACTAAATGAGGAAACACATTTTAGCTTTCTTACAGCACTATAGACTAGTTTTGTCTAGTGACTAGTCTATCGCACTAGTGACTAGTCCATCACCCTGCTCCCTTATTTTCCCTTGTGAGCCTTCCCTAAAGGCTACATTAAAGCTATACTCAACTAGTGCAAGCTAAATGTAAGCTAATACGCTTTTTGTCAAATTCTCCAAATATATCCTCGTATTTCGCTATCTTACCGTTCTCTGTGCGTGTTGCAAAAATAATCTGTAAACTGGAACACAAAGTGGCGAACACCGCTCGTATCAACAAAGGCGTTATAGTGCTGTGGTGGACTGTGTTGATTGTATTCCAGCACCACACTAATCATTTAGTGATGTACCTTCAGCATCCAACCTAGTAGAGCACAAATGAAGTGTGTGTGCGTGCATGCATGTTTTACCGGTCAGCAGTATAGCCTAGGCCCAGGCAGCCAGTCAGGACCCCCAGGATAAAGCAGGCCTCTTCCACAGGAATCAGCCAGTACTGACCACAGACCAGGTCCCACTTGACCGAGAGAGAGACAAAGTTCAAGAGTCAATATTTGGTTTTCCATACAGTTGTTGAACACACACACAGTTTAGAACAACTTCTCATTCCCAGTCACATCTTGTTTTAGCGGTTATCCATTCTGACCTCAAAAACATTAAGCCTACCTCTTGATCTGCAATATTAACCTCACTGTCTGCTAAAAGAGAGGTGATTTCAATAACCTGGAGGCAGAGAGAGCATCAATGCTGAGCACTGGTGGACTCCCAGGCCCAAGGCTCACAGGAACAATGCCTTGTGTAACTGGAATACATTATTTAATCCTGCCTGCCACACATTTTTCCCTCATTTGTTTGGTGCTAGCTTGCCAAAGGATAGCATTTTGGCCCACAGCACTGAAAACAGTTCATGACAGGTGATACAAAACAACACAAACAAGCTAACAAACTCCCAAGACTGGTTTTGTGAGTCGAGCTCAAAACCAACCTGGCCACAAATAGCTTGAATATCAACGGTGCCAGTTTTATGGGAAGAACTTGACTGACTATTCACTAACCTGTCTTTCAACATACTTTGCTGCTTGACTTGCTTGTTTATGTTCTAAACAAGAGCTAGGAACAGTTCTAAATAGCATCTATAGGATATTTATCTCTGATTATTAACGGTAGGCAGAGAGGAAAAGTGGAGCAAAAATAATCATTGTGAATCGGCTATATGCCAATGGGCTGGTACCGTAGTGGTAAGTGAATGTAGTGGCTGGGGTAACAGCCACACTGGTAAGCCAACATTCTGCTTCCTGTATGACCCGACTGCGAGCGTAGGAAGGCAGTAGTCGAGGAATAGATCTTGATGCACGCAAAAACAAAAAGCCTCACTGAGTGGAATCCGTGGCAGGGAGAGGAAGCTGTGACCACATAGCTTTCCTCTGCAGTGTTTATGTTTTAGCAGTGGCCCAGGGACGGCAATACCCTGCTGTGGCCCTACTCTGGATAGAAAGGCTGTTAAAAATGATGTTAGGCAGACAGGCAGACAGGCAAGCAGGCTGACAGACAGGCAGACAGAGACAGACAGGCAGGCAGACAGAAAAGCAGACAAACAGGCAAGCAGGCAGACAGGCAGGCAGGCAGACAGACACGCAGGCAGACAGACTGACAGGCAGACAGACAGACACGCAGGCAGACAGACAGACAGCAGACATGGAAGGTCAACTCTCACAGTAACATTGGGTGGGGTTGGCCTGGCTCCTGCTTCAGACATTAGTCATAACATTTTAATGGTCTTCCGAGTGGAACTCCATCTTAAAATAGACTTTTGTCCCCACAAGACCTCATCTGAAGGTGTTTGGACTGCTCGGCCCTCCCATTCTATGCATGCAACAATTAACAGCCCCCATAGCCCTAAAACAGACCATGAAAATGGGGAAGGGGGTTAGGGGGTTAGGGAACAGCAGTTCTGGCCACTTAGATCAATGTGAGAATGCTGACATTAAGAACGGCCCCTTTGAGCCAGAAATTAGCCAATCAGACGCCAATCTATGACGTCATGGAGAAACCACAGGAACAAACACAGTGCTTACAGGCTAAATAGACTCCCAGGAGAGGAGAGCAGTTGTAAGCAACACACTGCAAGTAGATCTGAATACACAAAAACTGATGCCACCTTATCAGACCACTCGGCCACCCATAGTATCATGTGTAAAAGGTCTATAACACAGGTACACACACACACACACACATGCCCATAGTATCTTGTGTAAAAGGTCTATAACACAGATACACACACACACACATTTTCCTTTCATGTGTACTTGGCAATAGCTGGAACCAAAATACAATCTGTTTGTATCCCCAGACGGCATGCTCCCACCATAACACGACATATCACTCCACAACTAACCACACTGATTCTCCTAACTGCTTCCCCAAGTGTCTCCAAAGGACTGTAGAAGAGCACAGCAGCCAATAACAGAAGATGGCATATGTGCTGTGAAACAACTGTCTAATAGACAATACAATTACCAGTACAACAAATATACAATTTGGCCTCTGGGCTTTAAATGTAGTCAGACTGCATGTGATGTAGTCAGTGATCGTAAGATAGCTTCACACTGTCAAATTCAGCAGATCGTCTCCTCACGCTCAGCTACCTGTCCAAATAATCTGGTGTTTCTACACAGCTCTGGAAATGGGAACACAAACAAAGTGGTGCAGACCCTATCCAAGCCTTGGTGATGCATGTCTAATTTGGGGGGGGGGGGGGGTTCTGTGGGAATACCATATGGCATTTTTGCTGGTGGCTGCTGTCTTGACCAGGATGCTTTTGTAAGTCTTTCCTGGTTAAAAAAAAGGTATAATAAAAAAAATTTAAGGGAGTTCAAACACCAACCATATTTCTCCTCTGGCTCCACCTTTAATGTGTACATGTGACAGTCGTTCAACCGTCCGACCCGGGACTCGAACCCAGCTCCCACAGGTTACAGAGCGAACACCTTAGCAAGGGCTCTAGCATCTGTCATTGGAGAGTCCTTGAGGTGTCGGAGAGTGATGTTTACGCAGCTTACTGCACAGCGCAACAAGCTAGCCACTGTTACATACACATAGACAGACTTTCCCACAGAAAACCCCAAACCCACAGGATCGGGTAGGGGTGGGTAGTGATATAATGCCTACGTTCCTGTTCTTTACCTCAGTTACAATGTTGTGGCTGAGGCCTTCCGTGACGGTGTAGTCCCAGCCTGCCTGGCAGTCCACTACAGCCAAGTGGCTCCCGTTGACGTACTGCTTGCACTGGGACGTGTGGCCGCGGTCCCCGGGCTTGTCGCCCTTCTCCCAGGGCAGCGAGTCGTTCAGCTCCCGGTGGCCGGGGTGGCCGGGCAGGCGGCAGTGGTGCGGCGGAGACAGCGTGACCAGGGAGTCCGAGGAGAGCAGGAAGGCCAGGAAGAGGTTGGGCAAGACGGACAGGGCGATGAGCACGCGCTGCTTCCTGCGGCCCAACGCCAGCACCATCACCTCGCCCGTGGGGGGCAGCGAGGGAAACAGCGGCGGGGGGGGGAGGGAGCGGGTGGAGGAGGAGGGGAGGGACGGAGGGGGAGCGTGGCACGGTGGAGGGGAGACCAGAGGGGGGGAGTCCGGCGATGTCATCATCGTCGAGGGACGACAGGAGTGGAGGTGGAGGAAAGGGGGGGCGGGGGGAGAGGGTCTGTGAAGACACAATGACGCACAACGGAGAGAATGTGAAATTGTCACACTTGAGGTGAAATCATCCCAATGGATGCACCTGGTTATTGGCACCATGTCAATCAATCACGTGTCATTTGTGTCATTTGAAAATGGATAGTTGCCTGTAATAGACTGTAGCACGAGACATGACAAACTGGGTGGTACAATTCCCAATCCCAGAGAAAGAAGACATGGCTACAGAGGCGCTTTACATTTATAAACTACAAAAGCTTAGCTATGACAGATATTCAACATACTATAGCTATGGCATTACTAGGTCATAACTGGCAACTGATATTTCACAGTGAAGCTATAGGTTCTGTCAGATTGCAGCCTGCTATAGGGACAATGTGCTTCGCATAGCAGACCCATGACACCATACGTCCACATGGTGCTTCCATAGCAGCCAGTGTATGTTTGAGTAGCCGAAGTGCACACTTCACACGGTCAGGAAGTCCAAAAGGAATGTCAGAGTTACGTAAGACATTTCACACGGGAGGACGAAGTGCGTTTAGGGAATTAGAGTCACTGGCCGCTCCTATCGAAACAGCCTGTGCCTAACAAAATAATGTAGAACAACAAAGCTGAACCAGGAATAATGTGGTGTCTGCATTCGACCACTGACAGCTGCGCACAAGAGCACCTGCCATAACAGGCACACGTTTAGCTTGAAGAAGCAAGCCCCATGGCATCAATAATTGTCACTTACCCGTTTTATTGTAATGTTTGCACTGACTTTCTGTCGCCTATTGTCTTCCCCAGAAATCCAAAAACGCCGCGGATTACAGCAAAATTTAAAAGCGGAGTTGAGCGGAATTGTGCTCGATATCACTGCATTCCCATCAGGGTACCGTAGGCTATTCTTCTATGCGTCTCTTTTCCAGTCGGCTTTGTCTGTTGCCCATTCAGAAGTGCTGGAGAACCTGCCAAACACCAGGGATTCCTTGGACACACACCAATGACAGGGACTCCTGAACAGTCATCACATTCACCACTTTTAGGTGAGATGCGTCTAGGCTTCAAAATGTTGACGCTTGAAGACTTCTACGGTACCGTACCGTCGCAGATATCTAACGTTGCCTGGTCCAACTTTATGCCTGCTGACGATACACAAAAATAATAAATTATACATAATTTTAACGACATCATCTTAAAGTCATAGTCGTCGTCAGTAGACTATATATCCACTTGTGGACAGATAGGGTGGGAATTATGCTACATCGAGAAAAGACAGCCATTCAAGAGGTTACTCATAGTGTCCGACTCGTGAAGAATCGGTTAAACCCGTCTGGAGACGTCCCCTTGTTGCACGACACGACCGCGCAGTCATCTCTCGGCCGCCTGGCGGCGCCATAAAGCATCACGCTAAAGAGGCAGATGATTTGCATATAACCTCTTAGGTGAATTGTCACCAGGTTTTGACAGTTCATGACAGCAGCGATTATTGGATTACCGTGTTATTTTCCACTCCTCTGAAAATAGAGTTCATTTTTTTACTTGGCCCAAATAGGATTTGCGTTTAGTTGAGGCCCAGGCTAGTCTAGAGGCTGTTTGCTCATGGGCACCCATAACAGTTTTTTTGTGATATTGCAAAGGCTAAAAAAAAGCCTGTTGCACCAAAAATATTTTAAGAAGTCAACTACCAAATTAAATACATGTTTTAGTTTACTACAACTCTAACGGTTATATGACCATATATTTAGTATGCAGCTACTTGTCCTATCTGTTTGTTCTACACAGAAATGTCATAGTCATTCATTAGTTATCTTAGCTTGGTAAAATGTCCATGTTCTGTTTGATTCAAGCATGCTTGGCGTGAAAGTGAGCATCTATGAATGTTTGGTTTGAAAGACTCTTAAGCTTTTTTTGTAAAGTTTTCTAAGATTGTAATAAATACCATGCTTGCAATGAACGGAATGAATAAGGACAGCCAACAGTACAACTCGTCCTGCTCTTCAAAGGGGCTTGGGGATTCTGTTCAAGGGATTTCAAGATGTTTTGCCTCCCCTTTCTCAAAAACAGCCATCAGTGTGGTGCCAGCAAGAAATGGTCTGCAATCGGTGGACTTTGGACTGTGCGCCTGTGGTGGGACATGTAGTATTGCTAGAAGGGCAAGATGTTTTAAAGCTGGTGTTACATATGAATATAATATACAATGTACATGTTGTTGTATTTGTTTGCCTTCTACTTTGCATGGTGCTACAGTAGCTTACATGCTTGGCCAGGGGTAGCAGGCAATGAGACCTAACGTGGTCTGCAAACCTGCCTAGAGTTGAGTAATTGAGTTAGTGCTATTAGGTAAAATACAGTCTTTCTTCACTCTGTGGAGATGTTGCAGTCCTGGGACCACAAATTGCCCCACAAGACATTGTGGGACATTTCAACAGACACGGTCACTAAGTCGGCCATGTTTGACAACAGACGGTGACATGTCATATCTCATGCTGATTCTGTCTTGAATTGTACTTTTCTTCTTTATATATATATACTGTATATACTATATATATATATATATATATATATATATATATATATATATAGTATATATATATCATTA
>JAODTR010062651.1:0-39050 GCA_025399935.1 Amblyopsis rosae
ATATATATATATATATATATATATATATATATATATATATATAGAGAGAGAGAGAGAGAGAGAGAGAGAGAGAGAGAAATATGTTTAAAAAAAACATGAAATGTATTGTATAATAGCTTTTACTATATATCTATGTATATAATGCTTTTATTGTTTTAGGTTAGCCTATTTGGTCAGACCATGTATGTTATATGAGGTCATATTAATAAGGTAATTCCTTATTATCTAAATGAATTCCTACAGGATAGAAATATCAGGTTGGTTTTGTTTTTTGCATGTGGCTTTTATTGGCAATGTCGTTCAGTCATTTTAGATTTTATCCAGACGATGTCGCTGTTACTTTTCAGTTATACATTTTATTGGTTTAATTGGTTTGCTTTATCTTTCGTTAGATTAACTTGGTGAAGTTGGACTGTTTCTACATAAGACAGCAGCTTCCTAAAGCGTAAACACATACAAACACAGAGAGAGAGAGAGAGAGAGAGAGAGAGAGAGAGAGAGAGAGAGAGAGAGAGAGCGTGGGGAAGAGGGGGGCAATAGAACATTATGAAAAGGGGGCGTGGTAAAGCAGACACGCCTTCTTTCGATCACTATTTAATATTACATGAGAGGCGAGGCATACGTCAACATGGAAATAACTGGACTGGCGTGCAGACACGGTTCATTCATTTTTTCTGACCAGGAGACATGGCTACTGAGAGATACAGCAGTCAGTCGCGCTCTGAACCGGCCATCGGGTCACTTGCGCATGTTTCTGAACTTTTCCTGGCTGTTACGCCATGGACCCTATACGGATGGACGCGGGCGCTCTGGTATCGCATGCAAATACGTATGCTGACGTCGGTGATCATGTGGTTTTTGGCGTAGATCCTCCTTGTGATCGCGTTTTGGTTCTGCCGTCCGCTCGGATATGCACCCAGGCTTATGGAAATACACTTGGGTAATAGTTGTTGGTAAGCGATTCGTTTGGGATTTACTGGAGCACCTGAGCATCGCGCCACATTGTTGGGCAGGTATTGATTGCTAAACTATTCCTCTGTTATTGGAAATGGCACAAAACAAGTTTAAGTAGCCTATGAATCACCTTTTGATTTTCTATTCTGTCTAGCGTTAACATATACCAGCGTGGCTTCCATACAACCATACGTCTCTCTCTGTATAAATATTTAAACTTGTCTAGCATGAACTTTGGTTGCCCCGTTTTCTACGCACACCTGCGTCCTGAAACAATGTAGCCTATCCTATTCCCACATCGACCAGGGGAAGTTGTTAATAGATATTTTGCCCATTTTAAGTTTCGCTCCGATACATTTCAAACTAGTCGAAATCGTAGGGATAGCGGGAACGTCGTGTGTACTTTTCCTTCGCCTGTGTCGACATAACCAGCAAAATATGGCCGTTCGTTGCCGACATGTTGTTACGTCGATGGCGAGGGAACATTTTGGAGACCGTTTTCTGCCCCCCCCTTCCCCCTCTGTCACGTCTAGGCCTTTCTAAAGGGGGCTGCCTGCTTCGAATCGGGCACACTACAGAATCGCACTGATGGTACGATGTTTTTATTGCTGCATTTAGCCCAACGTGTTTGTAGACTTTGATTTCTGGGCTGGTACCGCGACTCTGTGATGTAGGCGTACCTCTAGTGACGTATCCTCCGCTGTACCTGTTAGGTATATTGTGCATGTGTAGGGGCTAACAGACTGACACCACTGTTGCACTTCATATTCATTGACAGACCCCGTATCTATGTGCTGCCTATAGGCCTACTGCAGCCAATATAACTTTTTTTGTGAGCCCATAACCTTTTCTCAATATTGAAGGCAATGTCCCTTTTTGGAGAGCCTCATTGAAATTGATATATTGTCCATTTTGTAAAAAAACGGCTCTATACGCATACATAGGCTATTTGTCCCTGGGCTTGAGGTTACTTGAATGTATGGCCTGTCTTCTAGATCCTTATATCTGCTCTATCCTGTAGGCTACTGTGTCCTCACTCCTCATACATTGGTAGTATGATTTAGCCTATAACAGCATTTATCAGACACATATGGTATTATGCATCATGGCAAACTGGTTTACTGGGAAGCTGACCTATCAGTACCATTCCCGAGTACAGTATTTGTTTTGTTGTGACCTCTGTTGGTCAGTTAAAGGTGTGCTAATCGATTGTTAGCTAACACACAGGGTACAGCCCTTGCTCTGTACAGGGAAACATAAGCAAAGTGGTGCAGACCGCACCACACAGCACTAGGCCACGTTCAAGATTGTGTGGCGTTTACATTCAATGAAGTCTATCTGCTATGGACTGAACGCCAGGTTACAAAACAGAGTAGTTGGGCTGTGGGTTGAACAACTTCAAATGGCTAACAACAAAGTGATTGTGATTTATACTTTATCACAGCCGATGATGATGAATAATCTGATAAAGTTGGAAGAAGCAGGACTATCTGACTGGTTATTTTATAGCAACAACGTCCACTGAGTGCTCATGAGTGTATTTCATGTATTGTGCGGTAGATGCCTTCTAAAACAATATAATGAGTTACTATCGTGGGGAACAATGTACAGTTTGGTCATTTAATAGATGGTTGGTTCTGTCCAAAGCAAGCAAGAGCAGTGATTAACGTGTCTTGCACAAGGATGCTCACAGGTATGCCAGGCAGGCATGCCAGTTATTGAAGCCATTACTGTACCCTATCCACCTAGGCCTATAGATTGTAATTTCTTTGATCAGTGGTTGGAACATCATGGTCAGATTTCAGTTTGAAGAATTCTTAATCCTACTGGGATGTCAAAACCATAGCTGTTTTTCATGAAAATTCATATATAGAGAAATGTGTCATTTAAAAAGTTGTTTACTATGTATTATTGGCTTTGAATACATTGGAGGACGCTGGCTATTCTTGTGAATGTCATCTTCATTATACCATCAAGGTGTGTGTGTGTACGTGCGCTTGTGTGTGCATGTGTGTGTGTGTTTCATCAGGACAGTAAGTGCAGGACAGGAGCTGGCAGGAGTTATAACATAAGTTTTTTCTATTTTAGGCACACTGTTTAAGACTCTTAATGTGAGTAATACAGAGAACTGAACTCATAACTGGCATTGACAAATAGCTACACGGTGCATTGAACACTGTTAAAACATGCAGGGCCTTTTTATTGGTATGATGAGATGTCATTGGTTGGAGGAGGTCAGATGTTTTTTCAGCCTGATCCACTTGGCTCTGTCATGACGTAACCAACGCCGACACTGTGCTCTGTTGTGGCCTGTTCTGTTCGCAACACCGCTGCCGTGCTCTGGTTGCTCTCTGCATACGCCGTTCGGTGACTAAGGCAACCACAGATAGAGACCATGTTGTCATCACCAATAGAAGTGGGGCCAAGCGGCAAGAAGGGTCAAATCAAGTGGCAGAGCGAGAAGGTGACATTGCTAATGCTGACATGGATTTAGCGAATAAACGTGACAATGTGTGCATGAGAAAGGGAGAGCTCTACTATAAGAAATTGAGCAGGTCGGGGCCTGCTAAAGATGTGGGAGTTGTGCCTCTGCACATCATTGTGAGAGAGAGAGAGATCGATCAGTGGGAATTAACAAGCACAGCGTGGCCTGGCTTAAAGCTGTAGTAAACTAGTAAATTGTAAGCTAATAGCCTACTTTGCACGTTTTGTCAAATTCACCAAATATCTTCTCACGATCCGCTGGCTGCCAGTTCTATGCGTAATGAAATAGGAACACAAACAAAGTGGTGCGGACTGCGCACAACAATATCCTAGCCTTTGCTATGTGTTTGCAATACTCTCTTGTGTTCAGTGTGTGTAAGGCTTTGCTATACTTCTCTCAGTCAAATAAGTTCTTGTTGTGATGTGTTGGTGTTGTAAACCAATGAGGCATTTTCTATTGTTTTTGCCTAACATTATTTTGACTGGAAAAAAGTGTCTGTCTTCAGTGTTCTTGCCAAGACTGACTTAACAAATTGCTTTACACAGGCATGCCAATTAGCCTACGTGTAAGTCGGTATATCCATATTGTCTTTTTCTTGCTCATAATAGTCACATGCTTAGAAGTTAGCCTATTCTGTAGTTAGCTGCATCTGAATGAAATATGAAATATGTTTCTCAAACATATTTCTTTGCAAGGAATACTTCAAAAATAGTGTCAATATATAAACACAAATATTAATTATGTCATTATGTACGTGTTTGATCAAAAATATCGTGACATTACATTTCTGTAAGCATAACCCAGCTTTCTTGAACTAATAAGGATAGCCTAAAAACCCTCCAATTGCCACATACAGTGCCAGAAAACAGATTAGGCAGAAGTAATTTCTGTCAATCAAATCTTTGTACAGGTTTTTCTTTTATTTTCCCTGTAGTTCTGCAGATCTACTGCCTTGGTAATCTCACGAGACACTAGCAGCTGCAGTTTGCAGTTGCAGTTGCTCTCCCCGACTACAGAACTATGCTAACTTGTTCGAGATGCATACAGACAGACAAGCAAATGACAGTTCCACACAAAGATTGTGTAAAAATGCATTACAGTGTAGCTGTACACACAGTCCCAACAAAGCAGAATGTTTTTGTGACAGATGGATTTAGTCACTTTAAAAAAGAGTTAACAGTATGGTGATGTAAAAGGTGCTGCAGAATATTCTGGTGTTAATGCTTCAAACTAAAATATTGACATAAGGATGAGCTTGTTCAGCATTTAATTACTGTTTGGACATAATCTTCCACCTTCTTGCTTTTAACAATCAGATGTTATTGTGGGCGGAAGCCCATGTGCTACCTAGCAACTAGTCTAATGTTGGCAGTGGGAGATATTCATTGCCCTTTATTTGGTAAAAGTCAGGAATGGTGCATATTATATTTTAGATATTACATAATTTCAAAGTCAATATCATGTGATTTGATTTTCCATGAAAAAAAAAAAAAAACACATCCACACCCACAGCATCCGGACAGTATTCACAGCGCTTCACTTTTTCCACATTTTGTTATGTTACAGCCTCATTCCAAAATGGAATAAAATATGTTTTTTCCTCAAAATTCTAGACACAATACTCCATAATAATGTGAAAAAAGTTTGTCAAATCGTTTTTTGCAAATTAATTACAAATATGTACATGCGTATTCACAGCCTTTGCCATGACACTCAAAATGGAGCTCAGGCACATCCCGTTTCCACTGATCATCCATGAGATGTTTCGCAACTTCATTGTAGTCAACGTGTAGCAAATTCAGTTTATTGGAAATTATTTGGAAAGGCACACACCTGTCTATACTGTACCATAGGCAGAGCACAAACCAAGCCATGAAGGCCAAGGAATTGTCTGTAGACCTCCAAGACAGGATTGTATTGAGACACACATCTGGGGAAGGCTATAAAAAATTTTCTGCAGCATTGAAGGTCCCAATGAGCGCAGTAGCCTCCATCATCCGTAAATGGAAGAAGCATGGAACCACCAGGACTCTTCCTAGAGCTGGCCGCCCGGCCAAACTGAGTGATCAGGGGAGAAAGGCCTTAGACAGGAAGGTGACCAAGAACCCTATGGTCACTCTGACAGAGCTCCAGTGTTGCTCCGTGGAGAGAGAACCTTCCAGAAGGCAACTCTGTGAATGTTCTTGAGTGGCCCAGCCAGATCCCAGACTTGAACCTGATTGAATATCTGGAGAGATCTGAAAATGTGCACAGACACTCCCCATCCAACCTGATGGAGCTTGAGAGGTCCTGCAAAGAAGAATGGGAGAAACAGCCCAAATGTAGGTGTGCCAAGCTTGTAGCATCATACTCAAAAAGACTTGAGGCTGTAATTGCTGCCAAAGGTGCTTTAATACAGTAATGACCAAAGACTGTGAATACTTATGGACATGTGAATTTTAAATGTTATTTGTGATAAATGTGCAACATTTTCAAAAAACGTTTTATTATGGGGTATTGTGTTGAATTTTGAGGGAAACAAATAATTTGATCCATTTTGGAATAAGGCTGTAACATAACAATGTGGAAAAAGTTAAGTGCTGTGAATACTTTCTGGATGTACTGTGTGTGTATATGTATGTGTGTGTGTGTATACATACATACATGCACACATACATACATACATACACACACTCCCTCCTATATGCTAAGTTAGCTCGTGCCTACAGACAAGCAGGCAACAGAATGTGTTGTAGCACAGCAAGAGCTGTTTGAGATTTAAATTAATTCCGCACCAACTCCAAATTCAGCCCCTCCTCTCTCACATTCCTGATGGGACATTCTGTAGTGTCACTGTGGCAGTGCCTCTCTCTTCACCTCAACACAGTTTATACACGCACACACTGATTTCCACATACTGCAGTGGCTAGCTTGTGGAAGCAGTTGAGTGGGTAAACATATATATAGTTTAATTACATGGAGTGTGTATAGTGTAATGTACATCAATTTTTTTGAAATTGGTTTAATGTTAGCCTTGAATAATTCCTTCATGCGTTTTCCTCCCACCTCTAATGGCAAATTGAGTCATGTGTGTGTGTTAATAAAGTGAATAGATTTAGCTTGAGGCCTGCTAGCATTTATACTGACTCTGAAAGAAGGGTGGGCTCTACCAGCAAGAGAAGGCATCGGTCAGAGAGAGAGGCACCAGACAGTCAAGAGAGCAGGCGGCCAGGAGACTTCATGCAAGTTTAATGAGCATCCAGACAGTAGGGAGTTTGGCTCCAACAGAGCTCAGTATCCAGACAGGAGCTAGCTGGCTATGTGGACACTGGAAACACCAAGTTGTGCACACCAGAAAAGCTACATAGGTGGAATATCTTATATCAACAAAGATTATTATTAATAATAATAATAATCTTATATAGCATTTTTCATATAGAATTGCAGTTCAAAGTGCTTTACAGAGAGGGAATACATGTACACTAGTTGTCTTCCAATAAACAAATACAGAAGTACAAAGAAAAAACATGACTTTGCTAAAACATCAAGAAGTTTTAGTAGATTTCTCTGATTAATCTAATAGTGGTAAAGGTAAACATGAGCATGGCATGATAATGTCTAATGGCATAGGAGAGCTTTAGAGGGAAAGGGGAGAGAGTGCATGAAGATATAGAAAGCAGAATGAAAAAAGACAGATCAAAAATGGTAGTAGAGGTAGTTGGACATCACTGCATGTAATAAACGTGATGGGCCATGCTTTAACTTGTTACGCAGGTCTAGCAGTCATAATGCTGACTAGTGACTACATAATGATGTAGGTGTCTGAAGATGCGCATTGTGACCAGAGAGAGTCCATACAATGGGATGATGGGGGATGCATCTTTCTCTGCTGAATAGCAGAGATTGAGACTTAAGCATCATCAAAATGGTATGAACTACTTAATGTAATGGTGATGGTATGACGGTTGGTAGGCTAACTAACTACAGTAAGTTATCACTGTAATGCTGTTGCTCAGAATGACTGTGTGACCTATTTAGCTGTTGTGTATATAGGCTACATTTATTTAAATTGTTTATTGTATTGCGTGTATTCTACTTCTTTATATTAAACCTGTTGGAAACGGTATACTCCAATACCCCAATCTGTGAGTTTGACCCTGTAAACTACAGCCACATTTGGAAAGCATTAAGAAGTGTCCTGTAGAATATATTACGTAATTCCTGGCCAAGTCTTTAGCTGTGTACACACTCTGCACCCCTACATTCAATATGATAGTACCCATACCTTATGAGAGCTGATTTTATGGAGGCTCTCATCTTGATAGATGGAATCAAAAACCTGTCTCTACCAGCCCGGCATATGGAACCATTTGTCCTTCCATGCAAATGTGTGTAGCTCTGTTGCTTCACCTTTCCTGTAGTCCTAGTCATTGAGGTTAGGGATGGCTTCAAGGGAAGGCTTCAAAGGAGGCAGCACTTTAATATGTCAGTGTTGTTAGCTTTTTCTGGCCCATGTAGGTTGAACGTTGTCTGTCACACCAATGCATCATCCGCATGTGCAGTTGGGTCACCGCTGTCTAAAGTCTGCATCCGCGAGTCTGCTCAATAGATACCAGTACCAGGCTACAGCGCTACTGTTGCCATAGTGACAGTGTTAATGAGTGCATTCTAATGATGCCTCTTGGTTGATCAAGGGACGTAGGATATCTTGTGGCCATTAGTAGCATAGCTAATGAAGGCAGTCTATTCCCATTTAAAGAATTCAAAGGGTGGTCTCAGTTGATGCAAAATGTAGCTTCTGTACACCCCCCCACCCCCGTTCCTGACAGAACATTGACATTTGTTTGCTTTTATAGTAGACTAATATTAGAAATTGACAGGGTTTCTATTGTTACATATTAATTACTATTCACAATCCACCACTATTTACAACAGATTTTTGAGTCTTTCTCATATACTAGTATCTATCTGAAATGTAAAAGTAAAGGCAAATACAGCTAGCCACATTGTCCTTTTTTATTTTTAATTTAATTTATTGTATTATAATCATGTCTAAAATGAAGTGCAATGCAGATGCATATAATCATTTAAAAAATGTAATTGTGTGGATTTGTGCTTGAGGCTTCTGCACCAGACATCTTGAATATCAATAGACGTGCCTTCCTCTGTTAAATTAGCTTCCCTCATACCTCATTAGAATACTATCCTGGGAAATGAGCTACTGGGTTGTCCTATACATAATCAATTTTAGCTTTTCAAAAGTAGCTTCAGTAAGTAGCTTCAGTGTTAAAGGCATCATTGTACTGAAATGGCCTCTTGCCGTAGACTGTTTTGACAAAAGGCAATGTGAAATGAAATTGCAATTACAGCTGATTTCTTTCAGAAGAAGAACCTAAAAATGGATTTGGCTACACTTAGCCTGCACTGTCTGTTGTTTTAGTCTGTTGTAGACTAATATAATGTGCATATGGTTTAGAAAACATTCTAGTTAGGTGGACAAAAGTTTAAAATGTTCTTAAATAGTTTTTTATTTTAATTTTGTGTTTTTCTTTATATATATATATATATATATATACATACATACATACACACATACACACATACATACACACATACACACTTTGGGAAAAAACGTACCACAGTAGGGCAAGGAACCATACATGGTCACATCGTTGACCTTGATATGCAGCATAACACTGTTTCATTTTGAAAAACAGTAATAATGTATTGTAATATCCTCCAATAACAATCTAGGGTTGAACTGTTTAATTTCTAAGTAGTTCCATGAGTGCCCTATCCAAACCCTTTTGTTCTGCTCCTCTCGTCCAGGTAGCTTATCCCGTCATACAGTTTGATGAAGTCTTCCACCACTGTAGCTGACACCGTCAGCCCGGCCTCATCACTGCCAGAACCTCACCTTCCCCAACCCTGACCGCTCCTCCCAGTCGTCGCTGCAGGCATCCACCCCCGGACTCCTCAGACTCCCCCTGGCCCAGATCCATCACTTCCATTTCCAGCAGCAGTCCGGCGCAGTAGCCCAGGCCAGCCAGAGGTTCTTTTCACCAGCCTTCTGGGCAGGGAACCACTCCGGGCAGCCATGTCTAGCCGACGCAAGGCCTCTACTCCTTGTGTGATCCGACCAGGGAAGACGGTGGTGCAGCTGGATGATGAGGAAGACACGCAGGTGTGTTTTTTATTTATATATTTATTTATTTATTTAGGTTTGACGTACATTTCTGGTGCAAATGTGAGTTTTATTTTTTATTTTGTAATATTGTAGGCCTATACGTAGACGATGTTTTGATGAAAGCTTTTTATAGCCGTAGCGTCAGTTTGCTAGCTATTTTAAGTGTGTTTAATGTCTGTTTTTAATTCTCGCCAGTTTTTTTGTCTAGTCTCTCTGATTGTGTACAAATACTACATGCTATCTCATTCGTTCATTAATGCTTGTGTTAAACTCAGAACACAGTGGAGAACCATGCTGAAGAGGAACCCATGGACACAGCTGTCTCTGCGGAAGAGCAGGAGCCCGTTAGCTTGGAGCCTACAGACAAGATCTTGGACCCCCCAACAGCGGCAGACAAAGCAGACGCTGAACCACCAGACCCCTCCAAGCCCCAGCGAAGGCAGCAGGGGGGCTACGAGTGCAAATACTGCCCCTTTTCCACTCAGAACCTCAACAACTTCAAAGAACACGTCGACAGCAACCACCCAAACGTCATTCTCAACCCCCTCTACCTATGTGCTGTCTGTAACTTTAACACTAAGAAGTTTGACAGCCTCACAGAGCACAATGACAAATGTCACCCGGGAGAGAGCAACTTTAAATTCAAGCGCATCAAACTGAATAATCAAACTATCTTAGAACAGACAATAGAGGGGTGTAGCAACACTGCTTTTATATACAATGTGTCAAATGCCACGCCCGCTAAAGGCGAGGCAGCAGGTAACCTGCAGCACAACAAATCTGCAACAGTCAAGTTCGGCGTGGCCAGAGCAACGGACATTAAACGGACAGAGCTTCAGTTGGCCAAACTGGTCCCTGATCTGGCAAAGAAACCAATCACAGCGGTTAATGTCAATGGCACGGTCATCATTCCAGAGTCAACGCTCCTTAAAGCAGACAGCCTATCCCACATCATGCCCTCCCTACAGCGGCCTCCAAACTATAACCAGGTGGGGAGCAGTGTGACTCTGTTGGTGTTGGCGTACAACACATTGTATCAAGTTAAAATGGTGTTGAAGATTCTCTTTTTGCTCTTAGACAAGCACACACACACAAACACCTTTTTTTCTAGTATTGTTATTGGTCAAGCTGATGAGTGGGAGGGCTGAGATGGTTTCACACACCAGATGGACAGCTTTTTGTTGTGTGTACTACTGTTTTTCTATGTGATGTTGTAGAGTACTTAAGTGAATAAGGAATTGAAAATTAAATTGAATCCTATGACTAAAATCTGAATTCATGTTGAATCTTAAATTGCATACGGTACTTTAGTGTTTTTTTTTTTAAATACAAACTAGGCAAAGGTATTACTTGATTTCTTTTATATTTGATAGCTTCAAGTGATTTGGGTCAAATCCACCATTTATATTACAAATGTACACACAGTCTGTTTGAGAGAAGACAGAAAGTCATGGCCTGTGTTGTTCCAGGTGCCGAAGATAGCAGTGCCCCTCAACACGACCAAATACAACCCTTCGCTGGATGGCAACCTGACGCTCATCTCCTCCTTCAATAAGTTCCCCTACCCAACACAAGCGGAGCTCTCTTGGCTCACTGCAGCCTCCAAACACCCAGAGGAGCAGATTAAAGTCTGGTTCACCACACAGAGGCTCAAACAGGGTATTAGCTGGTCCCCCGAGGAGGTACGATTTAGCACTTGAAAATAATATGTACCATATTTTCCAGATATAAGTTATTAGTTGTCTAGTCAGTCTTGTGACTTATATTTCAAGCGAAATAGTGTATTTTGTCTACTGCATAGTGCGTACCATCTATGGCCAAGATATAACACTAGTCACACTACTGTATACACTTGATAATTGAAAACTGGCTACTTTACTACAGAAAAATATGTGATTACAGACTGAAGCTGACTTTTGTTTATGCTATTCATTCATTCATTCATTTATTCATTCATTCATTTATTCAACACAACAAGCGCCTTATATGCCATCGTTAAAACATGCTACGGAAACTCACATTTGGGCCTGTGCCATAGTAGAATATTAACCAAGGCTCTATGTTGTGCCTCAATCGGCAGGTTGAAGAAGCCAGGAAGAAGATGTTCAACGGTACCATCTCGTCGGCCTCTCAGACCTTCACAGTGGTAGCTCCTCAGCTCAACGCCCAGCTACCCACCACCCACTCTGCTACCGCTAAAGTCACCCAGGCAACTCTCCTGCAGTCGCTGCCCTGTCAGCTCCTGGGACAGACCAGCTTGGTGTTGACTCCAGTGGCTAACGGTTCCACTGTCACCTGTGCACCATTGGCACTCACTGTGGCCAACCAGGTACTGTATAATGATAACCGCACCACGCCACATTGAAGCATTGAAGAATAACGCATTACAGTACACCACAGATTTACTGTAGAGTAGGGCTGTCCCGAATACCATTTTACAGGCGTCGAATAATTTATGGTATTGCTGAACAAGTATTTAAATTCTCGTTCTTAAAAACACCATTTAAAACACTCAACTAATTAATGTTTCATAAAAAAAAAAAATTGGGCGGCAGGACCGTTTGAGGGTTTTCAATAGCACATAACTGTACAACAGCAAGTAATCAACGTTTAACTTTGAGGCAACTACTCACCTATGAAGACTTATTATCCACGAGACCACCAGTGACAGTACACATATTAGGGTTAGGCATATTGGCTAATATCATATATTAGCCAATTAGTACTTCTGTTGTGCTATTTCTTTGTAACTCAACGCAAGCGCGCCTGCCGTTTCATCTGAAAAGGCTCAGCGCGCCAACTGACACGCTGAAATGTGCTGTCGTGCTGAAAATACGCACGTAGCACTTTGGTTTGCATTCGCATAGCTTGCGTAGACTATGAACCAGCCCTAACACTCTTGAACCAACTGTATGCCTGCACTGTTGAGAGCCGCTCAGTAGCCTATAGAAGGATATTATTGTTGCTGTGGTCAGGTCCCAAGTGTGAATGTGTTTTAAGGCCAAAACAATGCAATGCTTGCAAATCACACACTGAGATAAATGCAAGCCAACAATAATATATTATTGTGCTGGATGCATAACAACATGGATACAATCTCCTCTGGTAAATGGGCCTCAATCTTCAACGTGTACATAAAAAATGTAAACTACTGTAAATGCTTATCTGAGTCTAGCCTATATAGTTATGATCATATTAATGAAAATCTAGGCCAGGCCCAATGTTAGCCAATGACCTGACTAACATAGTCAATTCAGCCTTTATTTTAAAAAGGTTACTCCAATGCTACCCCATTGTGTCTACTATTGTATAAATGTTAATTCAATTGTGTGAATTAGTTAAGATGCATAAGACAATAATTACTTAAATTAAACCCCTGCAGGTGGCGCAGTCTCTCAAACGGCCCCTGTCTTCCCCCATGGTCACCCCCGAGACCAAACGACCATCCATCATTCAGACAATCCACGCGCCCATGGCAACGACCAAGATGGCGCTTCCCAAATTGCTCAGTTTCACCGTAGATGCCAATAAAACAGCTGAGCAGCTGTCCGTGCTACGGGCCAGCTATGCCGAGTGTCCCTTTCCTGAGGAAGACGAGGTAAGCTCAAATAAAATAACCCTTTTTTCCTCCCTTTGTGGTTCAATAAAAGTTCATGTCTATAGCCAGGGTCTGAAATTAACTTTTAGAGTCACCGCCCAAGGTGGCTCGTAGATTAAACAAATCTACCCGCCAAGCATTTTTGTTACTGGTCAAAATAATAAATGTTCACTTTTGTGTCACATACAGTAGTATGTATTATGTTTCAGTATTTCATTGGGATAATGAAACAGCACAACATCACCACATCATAGATAGGCCTACCTACTACTACCTCCATTATAACCTACTTACTGTAGTCCGCCTCGTACAACTATCTTATCGCCTAACCTCCAATGCTCACGTTATATTTGCAGTGCTTCGTCCTCTGGTTTTTATATTTTATAGGTTTGCAATCCTTTTAAATATTGCCAATGCTCTTATTTAGGCTAGCTGGTACCATTCACATTTGAACCGGTACCAAACGGTACCATTTCTTAACTTTATTGTCTATATATTAATGAAAAAAAGGTCTTAACTTTCCCAAACTGGCATGCGTGATCGTGTCGGATATTTCTCTATAAGAGCGCATATGCAAGTGCCAAGGAATATGCAATGTTTCTAACTACACATTAGTCATGCAAAACCTATTTCACAAGTAGGAGGTTGGTGTAATTAAGAGATTTGCTAATGTAAAAAACAATATATGCATTGAACATGAAATAAAACTACTTCAAACTTGTTATTTAGACATTGGATATTTCCTCCTGTTGTTCAGATGTTGCAAAACTAGCGCCCTTGCTCTGTCTGATTGGCTATTTTGGCTGTTTTCTTATGGAATGATCAGATGGCTGGTTAAGGCAAGAAAGCTCAGGCTCAGAAAGCCAATCAGAGAGAGAGCAGGCATGGGTGTTGACAGAATATATATGCGTGTGTCTTAAACTCAATCCAGACGACAGCGCTAGGGAGAACTAGTGAGTGATTTAGTATACCTATTTTAATTCTAACATTTGCCCGCCAGTGTGGCAGACAGTCTGAGATTTACTCGCCAAGTGGAAAATCTATTTGCATCTGGAGCTTGGCGGGTGTTCATTTCGGACCCTGCCTGTAGCCTATTCTGTTTTAAGGCTTTATTGGTCATATTGATTACTGACAAGAATCGTGTCTTATGAATAGATCTACAGGCTCATAGAAACCACTGGGTTGTCTAGGGGAGAGATCAAGAAGTGGTTCAGTGAACAGAGGCTACTGAACCTGAAAGGTATTTCCTACACACACACAATGCTGGTTGTTGAGGGGTCAACAGGGAAAGCCTAGTGTTTGCTGTCTGTAAAAATAACACTGCTTGAAGTGATTTGAACTTTAGAAAACCCCTTGCTTGTATACCTCTTTAACCTCAGAAAAGTATTTATTACACGTGTTTTCACGAGATAAGTCTGTTTTTTGTTTTCCATCCATCTATCTCCTCCCGCTTATCTGAAGTCGGGTCGCGGGGGCAGCAGCTCCAGCAGGGGACCCCAAACTTCTCTTTCCCGAGCCACATTAGCAAGCTCTGACTGGGGGATCTCGAGAGGTTCCCAAGCCAGTGTGGAGATATAATCTCTCCACCTAGTCCTGGGTCTTCCCCGAGGCCTCCTGCCAGCCGGACGTGCCTGTATACCTCCCAAGCAAGGGAGGCGCCTTACTAGATGCCCGTACCACCTCAACTGGCTCCTTTCGACGCAAAAGAGCAGCGGCTCTACTCCGAGTTCCTCGCGGATAGCCAAGCTTCTCACCCTATCTCTAAGGGAGACGCCAGCTACCCTCCTGAGAAAATCAATTTCGGCCGCTTGTACCCGTGATCTAGTTCTTCCGGTCATGACCCACCGTTCATGACCATACGTGAGGGACGAAAGTTGCCTGGTAACTAGAGCTTTGCCTTCTGGCTCAACTCTGCGGTGCGGTAAAGTGATTTGCAATACTGTTCCCGCTGCTCCGATTCTCCGGCCAATCTCCCGCTTCAGTGTCCCCTCATTCGCGAACAAGACCCCGAGGTACTTGAACTCCTTCACGTGGGGTAAGGACTGTTTCCCTACCCGGAGCACGCACTCCATCGTCTCCTGCTGAGGACCATGGACTCAGATTGTGCGGTGCTAATCCTCATCCCAGCCGCTACACAAAAAGCAGCAATGAGATCCCCAGGCCACCGAATCGCAACCCCTCCCCACCACGACTACGCCTCAATATGCTGTCCATGAATATCACAAACAGGACTGGTGATAAAGCACAGCCCTGGCGGAGACCAACCCCACCTGAAACGAGTCCGACTTACTGCCGAGAATCCGTACACAGCTCACGCTTTGGGCGTACAGGGATTGTATTGCCCTTTAAAGGGACCCCCTCACCCCATACTCCTGCAGCACCTCCCACAGTATCTCCCGGGGGACCCGGTCATCATGTATCGGTGCTGCATCAGCTATCATACAAGTGGAAGAAAACCCATGGAAGGTTAGGGGAAAAGTAAAGTAGACGTTCAGTTAAATATTGCGCCCCAAACTGAATACTTTATCTCGTCAGTATGTGGACTTGTACTGAAGTTAAGGAAGCTGAAAATAGTCTTAATGTTTCACTAAATGTCAATATCACTTAGCATGTTATGTAATTCATGGCAGCATTGATCACCTGCGTTGCTTTGAAATGTGTCTAGAATCTGAAAGCATCGCTGTTCCTCACTTTTGAAGGCATTGCACCACCACCAGTGCTGGTGAAGGCAGAGGTGTTGCCTATGTTCAAAGATGGCTCTGTGAAGAAAGCCCTTCCCGGCACATTTCCCCTGCTGGAGAGAGTGAAGGGCAAGTCATCGGAGCAGCTGAAGGCACTGGAGGAAAGTTTCCAGAGGAGCAACTCCCCAAGTGAAGCAGAGCTTGGTAAAGCTTGGGACACTGCATGACTTGTAGATGTTCTACTTGTAAGCTTATAGCATGGTTATTCGACCAGGGGTAGTGGCCCCCTGGAGGCATATGAATGAACTGCAGGGGGTCTTTAGTAAGATTTCCTAAAAGTAAACAAGCATAAAAGATATAATGAGAAGAATACGTTAATACAACAAGAAAGGCAACACCACAGAACAATATGCACAATGCAGTTTCGTCATTGTGTCGGTGATTCTTAAACTAATGATAAAGAATGCTTAAGTAAATATACTGTGTTCACGTGTTGCCGTGGACACTAGAGTTTCCATGTTTGTTTCCCACACACACACACACGTGTTCAGGCGATCAGGCGGCTGTGATTGACATGTTCTCCTGCAGACCAGCTGGCTAAGGACACCAGGTTGTCCAAGACGGAGGTGGACTGCTGGTTCTCGGAGCGCCGGGGCCTGCGGGACAACATGGAGCAGGTGCGGCTCTCCATGGCCACCAGGGGCAGCGAGGAGCGAGGGGAGAGGCCGGCGGGGGGCCTGCTGAACGGAGCGTGCCACCACGACAAGGACGGGACGCCGGCGCGCTCCTCCTACCCCTCCTCGCCCCCCGTGCTCGCCGCCTCATCCCCTCACCCGCCCGTCCTCTCCTCCTCGGCGTCTCCTCCTCTTCTCACCTCCTCCACGTCGTCCTCCCCGCGCCCGCCCGTGCTGTCGGCCTCCACCAGTCCAGCTCCCATGGCCGTCCGCTCCCTCGGCCTGCTCAGAGAGGTGAGGCGGGTGCAGGGTGGGGCGGGGCAGTGTATGGCTTTACTGCTGGAATGGGACAGGGAGTACAGGCCTAAAGAACATTTCTAAAGTGTATTTCTATAGCCCTTAATTCCCATTACAGCCTTAAAGGGCTGTACAGCCCACGGTTCACATGGAGACAGCTCATATTGCACATGGAAACAAACAACACCCTCATATTCTTCAATTGAAAATGTGGTTTCAGTTTGCGGGGGAAACAAAAGTGAAGGATACCGTGTTATTATATACAGCTGCATTGGTGTTTTGAGAATATATCTGTCTTGGTGTATTGTGAGTTATTTGATTGGCATCTCCCTGACTCACTTCTCTTTTCTCCTGCCATACTTGCAGCCTCCGCCCGACCCTTGTCATTTTCTGTTGACCTGCTTGACCTTTTAAGCATAGCTCTACTATAAAACCTAACTCAAGAGGTTACTTCACCCAAATGAACTCAAAACGCCAACCTGGGGTTTTATTTTGAACTTCATTCTCAACCTGGTGTTACAGAGAGTTTCCAGTTTCCATTTCAAATGTAAAATCTTGTCTTGACAGGTGTTCTGTCGAACACAGTGGCCGTCCCCTGAAGAGTACAGCCAGCTAGAGGTGCAAACAGGCCTGGGACGCACTGACATTGTGCGCTGGTTCAAAGACCACCGGTCAGCATTAAAGTGTGGGGAGACCCTGGACTGGATGGAGGACGTCCGGAACAAGAGCCACCACAAATCAGGCCAGGAGCTGAACGGGAAGTTGAATGTTCCATCGGACACTAAGACACAAGGTAGGTTATGTGAGTACAAGGTGTGGCGTTGTATCCACAATGAATTGAAAGAATTAGGAATATTTGGTTACAATGAAAATAATCAAAAGAGGTACTCTTAATAGACAAATGCGACGTCAGGACACTTTGAAAAGCAGTGTGAGCTGAGCTGCTTCTGCTGTACTGTACTATGCCTGCCTGCTGTGTTTTAAGGACTTGCTCATGTCTTGTTCCCTTCTACAGTCCCAGGGCAGGCGGCTGGAGAGAAGCTAGCAGCAGCAGCAGCAGCAGCAGCCGATCACCCCAAGCTGTGCAACCAGGAATTAGTGCAGTGGTTTACCAACAGGCTGGGCAACAGTGTCACAGACCTAAGCAAGACCCGGTCAGATCAAACCAGCCCCGACGCTGCTGATAAAGAAAGGTACGTTCAGAGAGGGGGAGATGGATCATCTGCATTATACATGAAGTTACTATGCACTGTGCAGGTGTCATCAGCAGAAACAAAGGCTGTCTCACAAGTGTTTCCCTCCTTGCTCCTTATTCACAAGCACTGAATAAACACATCGGCCGTATGCTTGCAGGAGGTTCACCGGTCGAGTCACGTGTCACTGTTCTAACAAAACCCCGTCCCTGTTAGGTGGCTGAAGGTCACCGTGGCAATGGGTGAGGAGAAGGACAGAGGAGCAGAGAAGCTGGCATCAGAACCAGACCTAATGACTTTGGAACATCCCGGAAGGGTCACTGGTTGATGGTAGGTTCCATGACAAATGGAGGAAGGTGTACAGGAAGTGAATTCATGTTGTGTATGTTGTATATTGTATGTTGTCATTGGATAATATACACTTAATGAGCAATATACACTTAATGTATACACTGTTTGTATTTCAATGTGTCCTAAAATCCATTTGTTTGTTAAGAGAATATCTTTGCTTAGTATTTTTCATGTTATTTTTCATGTGCTTTGTGTTTAGATGGGGATTTCTGGTCGTAACGCCAGGACAGAAGGTTTATTGATTAACATCAAATATGTTCTCTTCTCATAATGTTTGACGTGTGTGGCAGACCTGTTTGTGTATTATATACAACAATAAATAGTTAATGCACAGTATATGGTTGGAAATCCCTAAACAACTTTAATGCTTTATTTCCACATTTAGAAACATAATGGAACCAATGTCAACTTAACTATGCTTTTTAAGGACTCCACAGCTGCTACACAGGATATTTTTGGTGTGAAATTAGCTTCGATGGGGTTTTCATTAAGATGCACTTGCAACCTGAATAACCAATTAAGTTTGAGGCAAACAATGCTATTGTGACAGGGATCTGGAATTAAGGGACTATGTGCAGTGTCTGATCTAACCCGAATGTTCCATCTGCCAGTGCTACACGTTGCTGTATGTGAGGGATGCGTTCCATAAAATATTTCGATTTACTGATTTACATTTCATGTTATTTTCAATTCATGTTGTTTTAGATGGCGGGAAACATTGGCTGCTAAATCTCAAGTTGGCCAAATCTGGAACCAATGATCCCTTCTTCTGCCTGCCATAAGTGCTGGCTGCTGGGGACTCAAGTTCCACTGGTAGTGACCACTAGTGTGTGGTGCCTGAGACTGACAGAAGAGTGCCAAAGCTGGACTTGATGCATTGTTCTTACTAATACTACTACTACAACTACTACACTTTCTTTTTTTCTTTCTTTCAAACAAGGGTCCCTTGTACATATTTTTCTGTATTGCGATAAAGCTTTGTATAGTTTTGCTGTAAGGGTACATTTTGTTACAATTTTTTAGGCTTTTGACACGCCCCCAAAACGAGGAATGTTTTATGCGAGTTAATTCAATTATTGATATAACCTGTTTAATACAAATCTGACTACTGATCAAGAGAAGTCATAAGGAGCACTTACTGGAACATTAGTAACGGATGTTATCAAGACATGCCCTCTGCTATCAGAATTGATGTCAACCATCAAGGAAGATTAATTTGTGCTGTACTTCATAGTGTACATTTCAGATAGGACTGCTGTGTTCTTGCATCAGGACCAGTTATTCAATTACATCCAGTTATTCAATAGGGGCATAAATAAGGCATTATAAAGAGGAAAAAATAACATTCCTGCTCCTTCACCATGCTGCCTTTTCACTTGTTATCTGACATGTATCTGCGGTAATGTGAAAGTCTCACTCTACTGGAATAAAGGGATATATATATTATATATTATATATATCTCATTAACCATTCTTGAGTATGTTTGCCACAGGAAGATGTATATGGCGCATTGGTAAAATAAAATAGAATCGAGCTTGCTATAAACAAAACAATCAAATGTACATTTTTCTCAGTTTTCATGTGTGAACATACCTTTTTATTTATGTAGGTCTAGTCAAAGCAGTGTTGGGTTCAATTAATTTACATACAATGAGTCAAATTGTTAATGTAAAGAAGATATCATTCGGGTTTACAATAACCAGACATCAGATTTTGCTACTTATTTTGTACCAACAAAGAAATTGACTTGTTCAGTCGTAATAACTTCATTATAGTTGTCAGCTAACTGAAATGGGTTACTTGACAGATGTAATTAATAATTGTCTTGCGTAAATCACAAGCCCTTTCAGTATTTGAATATAGAAGAAAAAATGTTTGCTGAACTCTAAGATGGGATTGTCAAGAATGTTCATAGCTGGCTAATTATGAATCGTTTTTGTTTTTTCCCAGACAACTTCTTGAATTATTTGAATTGACCCTAACTCTGTTTTGAACTATATGGCTGTACGCTGGCTGAATGTATGTTGCTGCTACTTTAGTTCATGTTAAAAACAGTATGAGATACTGTAGATTTGGTTGGCTACTGTGGAATACTGCTTGCTTCCCCCGTTTCCCAGTTTTCTACATGTCTGCTGTAACTCAATAAATACACAACCAACTGAAAATGTGCAATTCTCTTAAAATGCAATGTACATAAAAAGGAAATATTAAAAATGTCCTTGCTTTTAACTAATAAATTACCTGTTTTACAAATCAGTGAAAATAACTATAGGCCCAAGCTGTTATGACAACTTTTAGGTCTTAATCTGCTTTGCTCTAGCAATTCAAAGCAGGCACAGCTCAATTAGCTCACACATCACCTTTATTTTGAACTCTGAGGAACACACAGTAATTAATTTTATTTGAGCAGCAAAAATGCAATGTCAAATCAGCTCAAAGATTAAGTCAAAGTATATAAAAAATATTTCCATGGTGCCTCATGACATCACTGTTGATTAACCAAATATTGAATAATTTATAAAGAAATATTACACACCATAATGGAATCCGGGAGTTTCAGATTTAATATTTAAATTACGTGGCAAATGTAGTTTAAGACTTACAAAATGTAGTTATAACTAAATAATTCTTTAATCTAAAAAATGGACCCATTAAACATACATCAATTGTTTTATGATTATACTGTAGGCCTATACACACAATTTGTGGATATTTAAGTGTGTCATGTCAATAATGATGCAAACTCCAGATTTTTTAAATGTATTTAGTGTATTTGCATAATAGGACACTCAGATTTACATACCTTCTTATGCAATGTCTATGTATAGTGAAAACAAAATGTTTGTTACGAGGTTTTCATGAAAGCTGGCATAGTCTGCGCCTTAAAGTTAACTTTTCAAATCTACGTAAATGCAGCCTAAAACAATGCTTTCTCCCCTACGTATTGTTCAGGGCTGTCCGGCTTGTCTGTGCAGTCTACTCCCAGCAAGCTAGCAACTTTAATGTAATCTGTTATGGTATCACAGTGAGGGGAGAGGAACGGGGGAGATGGGGTGAGCACAGAAACAAAGACCAAACACGACCAGCAACATGCTGCTCTGCAGCTGCAAAGCCTCTCGTCTTGACAGTCCAATGAGCGGGCGTGGACAATGAAGAAAAACACGGGGAAGAAGGTGCCAGATAAGTGTCGTATTAAAATCCATTTATTCTCGCTCTTCTCCCATCCGCTTCGCACGGACAGACCCTGCAGTTGTTAATAGTAGAAGCCAGTTCTACTGACTGAGTAGCGCTTACAGCCAGAGTCTTAGTCCTGGTGTGTGGGCAATGGATTCATAGTTAAAATGCTTGCTTTGTCAAAGTACCCTTCCTTGTGGGGCCTGATGTGAATGTTTCATTTTAAGCATATCAGGGATTTCTCTTTGTTTTGAACTAACATATATTGATTTACATTTCCCAAGATAGCACAGTTCCTGACTATCTTAGACACAAATGCTCCCCAGGAACAGTAAAAATATCTTTGTAGGCTGGGGTGACAATGTGAAGCAAGCATTTTAACTGGAACACTAATTGCACACCAGTTAATGGTGGCTGTAAAATGGAGCACAATCCCTTCTCAGTCATCCCCCAAACGGAAGCCCTGGCCCCAGTTGTGACGCCCTCCTCTGCCACCACCTCCTCCTCCTCCTCCTCCTCCTCCTCCTCCTGCCGCTGCTCCTCCTCCTGCCTGCTCCTGGGGAGCTGGCCTCCTACTTGTAGGAACCCCAAATCCTGACACTCCTCCTCTCCTGTTGGGGAGGAAACGGTATCTGGAGAGGAACATAGCAGTTACAGAGTGAGCATGCAGAGAAAGATAGGGCTACGCTCCTTATAAGAGACTGTTAAAGGAGTGCAGTGTACAATATACAATATGGTGTTGCACATCATTGAACAGAGCATCAACCATGCTGTAGTTGCACAGTAAAAGAAATGCACAAATAAATAATACTACCAAAAAGACAGCCAACAGACAGTAGAGACAGACTGTCTGACAAAAGTATCCTAAACTGTTTCCTTATGGAGGTTACAATGTTCACGTTATTATACAGTATACTTGATACTGAATATCAAGGTTCCAGATCATAGCGGAATATGAATCTATTAAAAACCCACCTGACTAGAAGCCAGGTGACCAAGTGCATTCATTGTATGCTGTACTTACAAGATCTCTGGTGTTGAAAGGAAGGCGCGTCCTCCCAGGTCGATGGGGTATTTAAACATCAGGAAGAAGTACAGGTGACCAACCATGTTCCCTATGAGCTCATTCACCACTCTGGGCAGACACACAGACCACAACAGTAAAACTACCTGAATGGAAGCCATTCCTCCATGCAATATAAGAAAGTACAATTAGTCACGTCGCAACAATTGCACATACAGTATATTGTTAATATAATGTTGACTTACGAGCCTCCAATTATGTAGTTGAAGCCCAGAATGACCCAAGGCAGATAACATGCCTATAAGAGAACAACAGGTAATTATAGGGGGTTACGATTTTGTGTCTTGCTCAAAAGATAGTTTACAAATGGCAGTTTACAAATGACATCAAATGACATTCTTTTAAAAGCAGAAAATTCACTATGTGCCACAACTACTAAATATTATAAATATATGAATGATATACTTTTACAACGCATGGCTCCTAGCAAACGGTTTGTGTACCTTGAATCGTGTTCCAAACCAGAAGGATACGATCGTGTCTCTGTTGAGTTGAGCCCAGACATACAGTACTGACATGATCAATGGGATCATCAGTAACTATAAAACAAAATGTAGAAATAGCAGTGATCAAGATCATTCCTAAAACACTGCATCAGTGATTCCATAGCTATTCTTGTAAAGTCTCATTATAAAAGGTGCACATTTGAAAATATGCCGCTTTATAGTTTAATGTAAGTGTGTGTGCACAGCAGAAAAGGAATCCAATTAGAGAAGAGATTTCCTACCTGCATATCCATCATCAGACCAGTTATCTAAAGCGTCAGAGTCAAGGATGACAACATTGTGGCTGCGTGCACTAACAGAGTAAGGATAGCAGTGGCGAGGCCCAGCTCAGAAATGCCTTTCCTGCAATTGGAAGGTCGCCAGTTTGAAGCCCAGCCTTCTCATATGGCTCTTGCTGGTGCTGTTGAGCAGGGGCGCTTTATTAACTTGACAGATTGGCAATGGTATTTGAGTGTCAACTCCCATCACTGCAACTACTAGACCGTGTCAAACATTTGTCATTTGATACAGAAACTAATTTCAAAACAATGTCCCATTTACATATCCATTCCGCATGATTTGAACTCTTGACAAGGCAAATACACTAGATGAATAGAGTAGCTTGTGTTACTGGTGTAGCATGTGACCTAGATTAGCTTGCTCTGCAGGGGTATACTGCCACTGGAACACTGGCATTGATCCATCTTAAGATGGCACACTGCTGCAGCCTCATGAGAAGGGCCAGAAAAACATTTACAGAAAAGACAGTGGCGTAAAAGAGTATAAGGATAAATGGGGAGAGAAAGTGGTATAAAGTTAAAGGAGTTTAACTTTAAGTCAATGCCCTACTGAATTAAGTTGATTCTAAAACGAAAATGTATAGGATGATAACTACATATATAAATATTATCCTAGCCTTTAAAACATAAAAAGAATGGCAGGGGAGAAGAGCACAGTCTCACTTAAAGTGTAACTGCTGCCCAGCTCTGAGCCTGACTCTACCCACTACAACTTTGAAAAATGTGTCAAGAAGCTGAGTGAGGGGAGGGGCTGAGAGTGAACCCCCATTAACATTAACATTTGATGACATATGAGGGTACCAATGAAAACCAGCCAGGTCCTGGGGTAATTTTTAACAGATATGACGTGTTGTTCTTTGTTCAGACCATAAAATGCTGATTTTTATAAAAACAGTAATTTTGTCAATATTAACACCAGCATTGATGTGTCTCATCACAGAGCAATCCTATTACTTTGTTTACAGCTCAAAAACAAATTTTAGGGTGCAGTTACATTATAATCCACCTGTATAATAATTTGTAGTATATAGGCCCTCTGCTATTATATGGCTTTACGGATGAGTGGTACATCCCGTTTTAACCCCTACTGTAATATGCATTTGCAACTGTAGCATTGTCAATTTCATTTGGGTATCATTTACATTTACGGCATTTGGCAGACACTTTTATCCAAAGCGATTTACATGTAGAACATTTGTCAGTAGTTGGACAAGTCAAGTTTATCCACCTATCAAAACAAAGTCTTATAACCGGACAGAGCCAGCAGTAATGTGAAAGGATACAACAATGCAAAGCCAGTTGAAGAGCAGCATGAAGACATAATCTGCCGGCCTGGCGTCATATGCTCCTGGAAACAAAACAAAGGAATTATAAGAAAGGTTTGAAACTGTGTACTGAACAATGCCTTTGTTGTATGTTATTGCATGTGGTATCTAGAGAACCTCACCTGTCTCTAACCTACTGGAGTACTGATAGAGAAAGTACAGGTTGACCATGTACAGAAACCCAGTACCAGGACCTACTGGGAAATACAGTGTTGATGTTATAGGCCTCCAAACCTGAAACAAACACAAGGACCATTTTATACTGTAGCACCATGTTATAGTTTAATAAATAAATACTTTTTTTTTTTTAAAGCCAGCCCTTTAGTTACACCAAGTGTCTGACTGCTAGGAAATGAGTAGTGTTACTGGTCTCCAGATGATGATGATGATGATGATGATGATAATGTTATTGCATAAAAATAATGTAAATAATCAGTTACTGTATTGTTAAATAGCAATGTAGAGTATTGTTTGTGCATACGTACTTATGTATGTATGCAAATTGAGGGTAACATGACCACATTCACAATACAAATGCTAGAGCAGTGCAGTTAAGTATTTTTTATATTCACTTTTACAAACCTAGACAGAGTTTGACATTTGTCAGGATGTATAATACATTTGCGACAGTGATATTGTATCACTGATTATGCCAGAATTTGGCTGACAATTTGACAGTAGCAAAAGTCCACCCTACAAACAGTAGGAAGGCGTCTTGTGAAGTTTTGTATGCGCTTGGTGTTAAGTCTCCATCTGGTGGAAACAGTCGACACAACATGTATGAGCTGCTACAATCATCATGCTGTCACTGTGCTGAACCATACTGTAAATGCCTGTAAATGTTTACAAACGGTATTTCACGATAACTGTCTTTAATTATTAATACATGTTTTTACATTAGATGTAACGTTTTTCACACTTTAACACAATTTATGGTCCCTGAAATTGGCTTTATGATTAGTTCAGCAAAGGCCTCTGCTACTGTAGTACCACACTACGGTAGCCACCTGCTAGTCGAACTAAAAAAACTTCGTAACTTCCACTAACATAAACAATCGTGGGCATTTGTAACTTACTTGAAATTTATTAAAAAAATTCTCCGGCCATAGTACAAGGTACATTGGATTAATAAGTCCTAGTTTCCCAATTAAGGGAACAACAATCGACCCAGCAAACCAATAGCGGGTGATGAAGGGGATGCTTTTAAACCAGTCCCCGATGTCTGACATCTTTCCATATGATCACTGCCAAGCGAAATTCGAGAAAAATAGAGGTCCCCTCCAAAAATTACTTAAATCGTGAAAACCGTACTCGCCTTGTATAAAAAAATACGTGTCCAAAGTGCTTTACTGCTAGTTTACATGACGTGGCTAATCAAGAGAAGCTAGCTTTACATTTACACCACCAACTCGTATACAAAACCTCTTCCTGTTAATGTATTACACAATAAAAGTGACATCAAACATGACAATTATATTGCCAATTAAATAAACCGTGAATTTAACCGCGCTTTCAATTTGAAGGTAAAATAATAGCATAGAAGATAACATATACAATTTTATAGTATTAGAAATAGATGAAACATGTAAAAAACTATATTTATTCAATCAAAAACGTGTAATTGAAACATAGCCAATTATAACTGCGTTTAGTGTGAAGGCACAATATGAAACCGGATGTATGTATGTATGTACATTTCTGTAGCTGGCTTCCTGTGTCAAATTTGCACAGCCACTGTAATCAGCCACACAGAAGCAGCCAGCAATGTAGATGGGGGTGTGTCAACCGATTTAGAAAAACGACAGGATCTTTGTACTTGTACATGTGTATTTGTACTTGTTTTCACTTATGTTCGTCATATCATAGACCTCACGAAAATAAAATAGGATACTCCTTTAATAACCAATAATACCAATGATTCATTGGTATTTTGAAATACATATACCACGATGCAATACTCTGTTTATGTGACGTATTCTTCATGCGACAACGGAACAACAAGAACCACTTCAAAATAAACATAGTAAATACAGTACATGTAAAAAAATATTTTTTAAATGTTTTACTATTTATTTTAGTGTCTGTCGTTCTTTTTATACGTTTTTATCTGGTTAAATGTTTAGTTTTAAATTCCGCGCTGTTTACTCCGCCAGACTATAGGCTGAGTACGGTACGGGTACGGTGTCTGGATTTCCTCATCTTAAATAAAATATTTTGTGTGGACATCTATTTTAAGAAGCGTTGCCTTAATCATCTAAGAAATGCAGGTGACAGACATAGGAAACAAACAGGAAGGAAAAATATGGCATCGACAACCAACAGCGGGCAAAGGGTATGTTTGTAGCCTACGGTACTCTCTACGGTCTACTGTCTACTGTGTTCTAGTCCTAGCCTACCTGTTGTGTATGTGTGCGCGTGTGTGTTAGCACGCCACGAACCGAAGTTGTAAATCATAAATGAGAAATTATGCCCAGCAACATCCACTTGTTGCACTACCTTATGCGCAGTCTAAGATCATTTGAAAATGTGCACATTTGAAATCCAAAAACGAAGGGGTCGGTATAGGCATTATTGAAGTAAATATGGAAGATTTTATATACCCAAGGAGTAATGCGATTACTCACTTACTTTCCCCTGACTTAAAACACTATGTTGTATAGCTAATATCTGTTGTTGTATGTTCCCTATATAATATCAATGGCTTGTCATTCTCAGACTCTTGATGACTGTGGTCCGCAGTGCCAATCAAGGCAAGACTGTGCGTTTCCTCCATGTGGCCTTTGACACCACTGGAGATTCCTTTCTGGCTGGAGATCACCATGGCAACATCTACGTCTTTGATATTACTAGAAACCGGTGAGCAGAGGGCTGTATGGACCAGATTGTGGGATGCCTGTGTCATTAGGGAATAACAGTGATTACAATAAATCAGATATACTGTATAGTCTTATTCCGTTTCCATAAACAGATTTTGTCTGGTGCAGAAGACTGGTCAAGCTTGTACAGCTTTGGCTTTTAACCTCCGCAGGACCACAGAGTTCCTAGTAGCCCTGGCTGATTACTCTATTAAATGTTTTGACAAGGGTATGATATGCGCCTAAAGATACTACTTCACATTTATCTTTTATTTTGGATAAGGTATTTAGTGGTCACAGTATACACACATTAATTCACATGTTTTCAAAACTACAAAAAATGTCTGCTAATAGTAATTTAAATTTTTAAACACTTTTTTTTATTTAGTATTAATCAGCTTGTTATTTTGATAAAGGGGTCTTAAGAATGAGTTCTCATCACTCTGACTTCCGTCACACAGCAGCATAGCACATTGATGAAAATCCATTTCTTACCAGACACCAAGCAGCTGGTCAGCTGGATGCGTGGCCATGAGGGGGCAGTGTCCTCTATTTCTGTCCACAGTTCAGGGCGGTATGCCATCACCACCTCCTTGGATACATCTCAGCTCTGGGACCTAGACACCTTCCAGAGGAAGAGAAAGCTCAATATCAAACAGTCTGTTGGCATTCAGAGGGTAAAAAAGCAGTCTTAGTTATATCTAATTAGTTCCCATTGAACAGACTATGATGAAAAAATGATTCATTATTTAAATAATGTAATGTTGTTGCAACAGAGCACATTGTATGTGTGAGGTTCCATGCAACTTCAAATCTAAATGAAAGTGTGCAAAACACCTATTGGTTTTTATTTTGTTCCCTGCTTTTACATTTTTTTCAGTATAGTCATTATCGTCATGGTGACAGTGAATACTCTCTTCCAGGTGTTTTTCCTGCCTCACAGTAACACCATTCTCAGTTGTTTTAGCGATGACTCCATTTTTGCTTGGGAAAGCGATACATTGTTTTGCAAATACCAGCTACCTGTTCCTGAGCAAGGGCCCAGAATCTACTACAAGGCCTTCGCAGTCACACGGTGGGTATTGTAGATGTAGGTTATTCTGACCACATCCACAGTGTATCCCAAATATATCAGCCACATTCATATTTTCTACGAAAAGGAGCATGACATTAAAGGTATAGTTCACCAAATATCAAATTCACCAAATATCTCCTCGCTGTCTGCTTGCTTACTGTTCTCATACTGCATGCAGTAAAAGTAATTTGGTACTTCTACACAGCCCTGGCCCTGTAAATAGCAACACAAACAATGTGGAGACTGCACTTCGCAACAATATGTTTCAGATGTGTTGGGCGGAGCACCCTATGGCATTGAAGGGAGAGGTGTTTTTGTTTTGATCAAGTTTAACTATCAACAAGCATTCTCCAGAATGACTTACCTTACTATACTGTACCTTTACGTGATTTAAGGGTTACCAAAATATAGCTAACTTTAAGGCACATTTTGAACAAATATTAATTCAAAGCATTTGATTTGTGGAAGAGAATTTCTGACCCCTTCCCTCCTTTTTTTAATCTTTACAATGCCTGTCACTCCAACAACTCTTAATAGAATAGTGTGTCATTGACAGCGATGGTAACTCCAATAACTAATAGAACAGTGTGTCATTGACAGCGATGGTAACTCCAATAACTAATAGAACAGTGTGTCATTGACAGCGATGGTAACTTCAATAACTAATAGAACAGTGTGTCATTGACAGCAATGGTAACTTCAATAACTAATAGAACAGTGTGTCAGTGACAGCGATGGTAACTCCAATAACTAATAGAGCAGTGTGTCATTGACAGCGATGGTAACTTCAATAACTAATAGAACTGTGTCATTGACAGCGATGGTAAGTGCCTGGCTGCGGGTGGGCGCACCAACCTACTTCACCTGTGGTGCCTAGACAGCAGGCAGCTCATCAAGGTGGTTCAGATGCCCACTAAGGTCAGAACCGTGAGACAGGTGGAGTTCCTGCCTGACAGCTTTGATGGGGGAGCAAGTCAGGTAGACATACAGCAGATCCTCTTTTTGCATTTCTCTTTGAATGTCTGAATTACATTACGGTGTTGTGTCTGCAGTGTATACTGTTCAGGCTGAGAGCATCTCCCCGTCTTGACAGACTCTAGGTGTGTTGAGCCAGGATGGGGTAATGCGTTTCATCAATATTCACACTTGCAAGCTGCTCTTCCACATTGGCTCCTATGACGAAGCTATCACCTCAGTGACAGTCGGCCCCAACGGACGCCAAGTTGTGGCCATCATGGATAATGGGAGCATCAATGTTTACACCATCCACAGTCTCACACATAAATATAACAAGGTACATGACCTTCGCCCTCCTTCTCCTGTGTATGGGAAGAGTACATAAAATGACCCGTGCTGGGTCATCTTCCAGCAGAAAGCTCCTTGGTTAATTTGTTGACATGGATTATCTTGTATATTTTATAGAGTAATATGCATACATTTGACTAATGCCTAACACTTGGTACTGTACTCTCTTTGGATAAAAGTATGTGTGTAGGTTAAGTACTTCCTCTTGCTTCATAAAACCACTTTTTGACCTACAATGAATCTTATCTTGTGAGACATCAACCACACTGACGCTCTTTCTTCCATTCGCCGTAGCCCTCCCTTCCACAGGTGGCCGTCGTCTCAGGGGCCCAGGCCGACGGAGACTCGTCCAACCTAAGGGTCAAAGTCAGGTCAGAGGGCATCCAGAGGCCAGCTAAGACCGCCTGGAGGAAGACACGGTCCAAGGTCCTCAGACCCCCAGTCGTGTCCACAGCAGAGGACAAAGAGGTAGGACATACACCTCATCCCCCGCCACACACAGACATGGAAATGAAAACGCGCTGGCACTGGCATTCCCTTTACATTGTTTGTGTCTCAGAATGACCTTCCAGATGGCCTGAATAAGAAGAGGCTGGTAGCACTACTGAAGGCGTTTGGAGAATACCCGGCTAAATACAGGCAACGAGCGACAGCACTTTACAAATAAATTGTTGTGTACACCAGCCTATCTATACATCATCATAGTAGGGAAAACACAGGTGTAGCTCGTAACGTTAATTGTACTGTAGGTCATAACAGTACACCACTATGTTGTAACAGTATGTTATAACAGTAGCCTACACCTCAATGCTGGTGCACCTATATAATATTGAATGTATTGTGCCTACACACATCTGCCTTTCTTTAATGCATGTTTGTATTCAAACACAGCTGTTTGTGTGTTCCAGGATGTTTGTATGGCGTTCTTTGTTGAGTCTGCCAGAGAACTATGCAGCCTACAGCAGTCTAACTGACAAGGGCCTGCACTCAGCCTACCTCACCCTGCATGACAAATATCCCATCAAAAGCCACAAGCTGCAGAGGGGACTGCAGAGGTGCACACACAAACAAGAATGTTTCAAATCTGTGATTTTAAAATATGTATAGACTATTAACCGCCTCACAACCTCCTGGGAGAAAAGAAATGTTTTCACTTTATTGTTGTCTTTTCCTCTCCTTCACAGGCTACTGTCGTCCTTAGCCCACTGGGCAGCCATCTTTGGAGAGACAGAATATCTTCCCCTGGTGGCCTTTCCCTTTGTCAAGCTGTTCCAGAACAATCCCCTTCTCTGCTTTGAGGTGGTGGCTACAGTCATAGGTATAGGTTACTAACATGCAGGAATGCGCATTTAATTTAAATAATTTAATTGCACGTAAGCACAATTGAATAAATACAACAAAAAAAAAGTATTCGTATGATCAACAGTGTGTGTCAAATTTTATTAAGCTGTACTTTCTATGCTTCAGTGAACTGGTGCCAACATTGGTTTGAATACTTCCCCAACCCTCCATTGAACATACTCAGCATGGCAGAGAATGTTCTGGCTCATCACGACAAGGAGCTCCTGCAGCATCTGGTGGACTGTGGAATCACATCACAGGTACTGTAGTTGGCCATCTGTCCCAGTGGGAACCCCATCTGTCCTGTCTGCCACAACTGTGGTTGGCATAGACGGGAAAACATTTACAACTGCTGTCTTTATTTTAGGCTGCATTGACAATACTACGAATCAATTGGCAGTGCCTTCTAATCAGACACAGAATAGTCACATTATTAGTATTTTTTAGGATACATAACCTTTTACCCTATTGTCTGACTGTGACCAGGCCCCATCTCCTCCACTGAGTTGAATATGGGTTTAAGAGGCCATCAATAATGCCTTTATGTAATCAACTGAATCAGCCCAACACTAATGTATTGAATAAATAGTGTAATTACATTGTACCCATTCAAAGCAAGGTTTCTATCTTTCTCCTACGATAAATATCAGAATGGAAGGGGTGGGCGGTTGACCCCGGTGCATGACTCTGTCCCCAGCTGTACGTGTGGCCTCTGCTGGAGACGCTGTTTTCCGAGGTGCTGACCCGTGACGAGTGGCTGCGGCTCTTCGACAACGTCTTCTCCAACCACCCGTCCTTCCTCATCATGGCCTGTGTGGCCTACGTCACCTGCTGCCGCGCACCACTGCTGCTCTGCTCCCACAAACAGGACTTTGAGGTGCTCCTTCAGTAAATGGGGTGGTTGTCATATCGTCACACATTCACATAAACTGCTTTTATTCCTCTTCCAATGGTGCTGAGGCATAAAGCAACACCACCTGTTCTTTCCCACCTGTGTATACGTAGGTGCACTGGACAGCATTTCTGTTGTCAAATCCAAGAGTTCTCACCATGGGAAGTCAAAAGCATCACATGCTAATGACAATTAGAAGCTTATATTTGATCCTTATAAGCTTTAAGATAATGGGCTAGTTCACTAGGTTAACAACATGGTTATTTATATATCTATGTATTATTATAAATTGTATTGCTATTAAACATATCACGGGGGAAAACTGAGGTTACAAAACCAGTGGGGAGAAGTACTTTGTGCCTTTCCATTACTTTGCCCTCTGATTCCCCCACTTGCATCTCCAAAATGTTTTTTATAAAATCAAAGAATTCCGCCATCTCCCCAACCTTCCACTCCGCAGTACTTCTTCCACCACCGTAACAACATGGACATGGGGGGGATGATGAAGGAGGCCTATCGGCTGATGGACTGCACGCCGGCTGAAGTCCACCCCAGGAACATGTTGTCTGACTTCACACCGCTGACACAGGGACAGTACCCCGTGTTCAACCACTACCCAGAGTTCATAGTGGAGTACCAGAGCAAGGAGAGGGAGAAGATACAACAGGAGGAGATGGAGTACCTCCGTGAGAGGTCGGTTGAAATGAATATCGACATGAAAGGATAGGGGTGTGTGTGTGTGTGTGTGTGGGGTGCGGTCTGCACCACTTTGTGTTCCCATTTACAGAGCCAGGGTTGTGTAGAAACACCATATTCTTTTTTTTCACAACACACACGTAGAACAGGCCACGTTTTAACATGCTAATTCCATAGGGTGCTCTGGCTGTATTAAGTAGGAGCGTTAACGACTCTCCAGACATTAGCTGCAGTTTATGTGCCAGGTTGAAGTGTGTCGTCGTGTGTAGAGGAGCTGTCCACGTGTTTGGGCTCCGTCCTTACCCTGGTTGTCTCCCGCTGCAGACAGGCCGTGTCAGAGCTCAACGTGGAGTTGGTACGGCGGCGGGCTGAAGAAGAGACTTATTATGCACAACAGGTAAGGTGCATCATTACTGTGTGATAGTGCATTATCTGGACTGTGTGTGTGGGGTTGTTTTCCATGAAGGCCCCAACATTTAGACTGAACTAAGTGTACATACTAATGTGTGTGTATATTCATTCCATACAATGTATATTTAAGATACGGACTATAATACTGGTGGTATTAAACTGATTTGACACAGAAACTGATGACCCAGGCAGAGGAAACGCGTAGACGCATCATGGCACAGGAGGAGGACAAACTAACGCAGCAGAGGACCAAGTAAACGAACACACACACGCAGTCACACGCTGCCAGTCTTTAGATGAGGCGTGTATGCGTGTGTGCCACATATTGCCCGCTGTCCTCGCCAGGTTGGCAGCCATGAGGAGAGAGCTGAAGGTGAAGGAGCTCCATCTGCTGGACGCAGCTAGAACACGCTTCCTCAAACAGCAGCAGGACCTGCGAGCCTCCCAGATACAAAGACTTGATGAGGACATTGGCAGAAAGGTACATTGCAGGAGATGTGTCTAGACACTTTCACCAGTTAGCTTTAGTGCTCACAGAAGGATCCACTCATGTATTATTGAAATGCACAAGGAAAACAAGTAATGTTACATTTTTATTTTGTCTGTCCTGAACAAATGTCTGCAAACTCTCTGTCCTGACCAGGTAGTCACACTTGAAAATGTTGTGTTTTTGCCTGGTTAAATCCCAACTGATCGGTTATGGCAGAACATACTCTATAAGACAGAAAAGAATAACACTTAACTACTTGTATACAGTACGGTTCTATTCATCTGGCCCACGGTAATTTCCCAATGCTTCCCATTCCCTCCTACTCGTTTGCTGTCTCTCTCTGCTGTCCTATCAAATAAAAATAAAAATATTAAAAAAGCAGCATAGATTCAGATAGACATTCCACAAATATTATTTAATTTAAAATGTGTGGACTAGGTTTAGCAACACTATGCTCATATTGCCAGATACTATACAGTGTAGGCATATGCATAGATTTCAGGTAATGTAAAGGTAAAGGTGCTTTTATTGTCACATATATACATGTAGCGAAATTCATCCTCTGCATTTAACCCATCCCTCAAGGGAGCAGTGGGCAGCCGCTGTGCAGCGCCCGGGGACCAACTCCAGATTGGAGCCAGTGTCACTGGTCACATGACACTGGCTTGAGAATTAGCCTAACATGTTTTTTGATGGAGGGACGTGTCTCCCACAATATTTAGAACAAGTGTATTTGTTCACCCACAATAAAAGCATGAAAGACGCACTGGGGCCGCCTGACGATATGGGAATAATAGCTCACATGCATATTAAACAGATCATTGAACCATTTGACAGTGTAGCCATAACCTAGAATAGGCATACTACACTATTGGTTTAGATTGTTATGTTACTGTTATGGGGGAAGGGGGGGTGAGGTTGGTTCGGTTGACCTGTATAGAGCTGGGTGTCGTCCTCGTAGCAGTAAAAGTCAATGTTGTGGTGTCGCATGATTGTGCCCAAGGGTGGGAGGTATATAGTAAATTACAGAGAACCCAGCACCAAGCCTTGGGGGACACCCAGTGAGACGCACATCTTAATTTGTGAGATTTTAGAGAGACAAATTGTTGGCGGCCAGTGAGATAACAGGCGAACCAGGAAAGCGCAACTCCTGCAATACCAGTACCAGTCAGTTGTTCCAGGAGGAGTGGGTGGGAGAGTGTCGAAGGCTGCAGTCAGGTCAAGAAGGATAAGGATGGACAGGAAGACGGAGTCAGCTGAGGAGTAGGTCATTGGTGATTTTTATTAGAGCTGTTTCAGTACTGTGTTTGGGACAGAATCCAGACTGAAATGGATTGAATAGATGATTGGAATTTAGATGTTTTTGGAGAGGAAAGGAAGGTTGGAGATGGGGCGTTACGTTGTTCAGGTCAATGGGCATTTGTTTTTTTTTTTATGTGGGTGTCACGGCTGCGGTTTTCAGGGTGGGGGGAACACAGCCGGTGGCGAGAGAGGAGTTACTTGTGTGAGTGAGCAGGCGAGAGATGGAAGGAAGGCATGTTTTGATGAGGCTAGTTGGCATCGGCTCAAGTTGGCAGGTAGACGATTTGGAGTTCAGGATGGGAGGTTGGAGTAAATGTTTAACAGTTGAGAAAATAAATTTGGTGTTTTTATTAGAGTTGATTATGTCAGAGTAGTAAGTAGATCTGGCTGTTGAAAGGGCAGTTTTGTACTTCATGTGAACCAGGTACGCTTGTACAGACACTCAAGACGTTGTCCAGCAGCCTTTAGCTGCCGTAGCTCATGGATGTACCAGGGGGCAGTGTGGGTAAATGAGACTGAGCGGGTTTTAAGGGGAGCAAGGGTATCCAGAGCAGGGGATAGGCAGTCATTGTAATGAGTGGCGAGTCCAGGGGGGATAGAGAGGTGAGACTGGGGAACATGTTCATGAGATCAGAAGGACTAATGTTTTTTATGTTTTTGGATGTGATGGTGCGGTTGGGTTGTTTCTTTAGAAGTGGGGTAGATATTCCAAACAAAATTGATTTGTGGTCAGATATGTTGAGGTGTCCCTCGGTGACATTGTCAGGAGACACACCAGTGGAGCAGACTATATCAATGATGTGACCTTTGTTGTGAGGGGGGAAAGTTACATTTTGGATGAAAGCTTTATGTCATGTTACAACATCAAATCAGCATCAAATGAACAGCTAGCAGTTCTGTCAACATGCATTTTAAAATCGCCTACTACTTAGATAGTTTGGGAGGTGTATATATAGTCAGAGGTTGGGAGCCAGGGAGTTTAAACACAATACAAATGTATTATAAGCAGGTATACTAACAGATCTGGTTTTCAAATTGTCACGCGAAAGAACGGCGACCTCGTCCTGTGGTGCGTGGTTGAGAGATGTTATTTTCTGTTAGGCATAGAAGTAGAGTGGGTCTACTCTAGCTCATAATGTGTTAGGTCTAGCCTGCCTCGGACAGCTATCGGTAGTGTTTTGGGCACAATTAACGGATCTCGCCAAGTAAACTGCGGCTTCGTTCGTACGTACGGTAGCAAAGCAGTTGAACATTTATTGGATTTTAACTTCACTTTACTGAGGACCAGCCAGCCCAGCCGACTCACTTCTGATTTTCATGTATTTATTTAATTATTAAGGTGGATGAAGTACGTACGCATTTAAATAGTTGTAGTTAATGTAGTTATATTATTTAGTATAGATCATCATTAATTCATCACATGTACCAGGTCTAGATAATCAGGTCATATACAGGCTAGTATTAGCGTAATTTGCGCTAGCATTGGTATCATATAACTACAGCGGTTAAGAGACCGGTGGTTTCCTTAGTCTGTATCCACATATACTGCACACAGTATGTATGTAGGATTTGATGCTACCGGTAGTGTTTGTTATGTCGTTTACATTTTCTTAGTTTTCTTCAGTACGCGTTTTCGTCTACCATAATGGTAAAGGGTATGACAGTTGCAGCCGGAGATTAGCTGGGCTGTAGTTTAACGTTGCCAAGGCAACCAAGCAGCTCACTTTTTGTAGGTTGTAATAAAACCAAAGCATGCAATTAATGAACGAGGATAAAGCTGTAATGATAATTGTAGATATATAGAATAATGACCACTTTCAGTACCAGTAGAATGTATAAAATGAATAGCCTACTTTAGTCATGTTTGTGTTTATTGTGATTGTGATTCTTTTAGCGTATTGATTTTAAATAGGTCTAGTGCATGAGTTCTCCACCCTGGTCCTGGGACCAGATGCCTTTTTAGATGTCTCTCTGCTGCAACACACCTGATTCTGTATGTGTCATCTCTGCAGCAGCCTGATAACAACCCATTTCCATTCATTCAATGATTTATTTCAATAAGATGTGAATTCTTAATTTGAATGTGGTGATACCACTGATCTAGTGAATGCATAGTTTTTACTCTAATTCTATTTTTATATAATTCAGGGATGTTGTTTTACATTGTCAGTATAGTTGGCCTGAACTCGCAGACTGAGGAGAAGCCGACTCATTAGTATATTCTTTCAAATACAATATGTTATAAAGTATAGCTATGACAGGTATCTTGCTGGTTCTTAGACAGCAGTACCATGGTGTACATGAGCATACTGCTTATTCTAAAGCATAGTGCTGCTGTTGTAGATGGACCTTCGAGGACAAGAGACAGCAGCAGCTGTGCAGGATCTGGAGGTCAGGCAGCTGGAGCTGGAAGCTCAGAGGAAGCTATTTGAACAGGTAACACCCTTGTGTGGTGTCACTGTGCGCCGCAGAGAGGGCGTCCACGGCACCCGACTAACACCGTAAATGGTGTCTTGCAGCAACTGTTGAAGGAGCAGGAGCGAGTGGGTCGGGAGGTCCAGGAGGAGGTGGAGACCAGAATGAAGGGGGCAGAGAGGGGAAAAGACACCGACACGGAGCTTACGAATCACGCAGAGGCCGTGCATCGGGTAATGGTTTTACACGGAACACACGCACACAAGGAAACTACACTGATATATTATTCCAGTATAACTATTGAGCCTAGTAGGGTCTAATATAAATAGTTCACAATAGTTCATTTTCCCTCCAGGCTCTGGAGGAGTCTCTGGCAGAGGCGTGTCAGGAGGGCTTGGACTCGGCCTGGAGGAGAGATGTGTCTGGGCGCCTGCAGCAGCTAGACCTGCAGCAGGAGCAGGACAGACAGAGGCTGGCCCAGCTCCAGAGAGAGACCCTGCATCAGGAGAATAGGCTGGTGGACACCATGAAAGACATGGAGGGAAGACAGGTAGGGCCCTGTGTCCGCCAGCATCCTTCTTATCAATGACAGAGGGTGTCTGTTTTCTATACGACTCCTGCGACGTTTAGCATGTACAGAAAGTGGTCGCTCTATCAATTAAATAGATTTCTACTGCATTGCAAGCTGTGCAACAGATATAACAAATATAAACTCACATTTGTTAGCTTTACTATTCAGATTTTAAATATTTTCCTGTTTAAAAACCCCCAGTCAATTAAAGCAGAATAGATATACAGTAGGTGTATCATTTTATTGATCCCTATTTGTGTCTTAAAATAACCGATTTTGGCCTGACTGGAGCACTTCTCAGATATCAGACAGACCTGCAAATAAATACTAAGCAAATACTGTTTGTGATGCTTATTTGTGCTGCATCAAAAATAATGTTAAAATAGATTTTAAGTAAAAATCCTAATTACAGCACTTTTTTATGTTTACTGTATGCACTGACTAGCTTCTTTAAAATAGTTTCTCAATTGTTTGTAATGAAAGAAGCATTCGCCAGCATCATAGCATGTTTACTACTAATGAGTCCAGTGGCAGATTTGCTACAAAGCCCATCTTCTTATAATATTAAGTTAACCAAGAAGCACACGTTTTAATCTTTGTGCTACAGTGGGATGAAGTGATGAGTGCAAGAGCCCTGCTACAAGAGGCGCCATTGTCCTTAACAGACAAAGGTAACATACTTTCCATAACAACCTAAGTAGTGTTTTAGGGTTCTAGTACTATAGTGCTTTGGATATACATGCTTAAACCCCAGCCAAAGTTTCTCTAGCTAGTGTTTTATTTAAATTTTGAAGTGACCGCTTGTATTGAAATGGAATTCAGTCTAAATACATGCCTTTTAATTCTTCACTACGTACACTACCGTTCAAAAGTTTGGGGTCACTTAGAAATTTCCTAATTTTTGAAAGAAAAGCACAGTTTTCTTCAATG
>JAODTR010062661.1:0-16697 GCA_025399935.1 Amblyopsis rosae
TGAAACATATTGAGTCAGACATGTTGTAAAATAACATGTTTTACTAATAGTGTATTAGTGAAACATACTGAGTCAGACATGTTGTAAAATAACATGTTTTACTAATAGTGTATTAGTGAAACATATTGAGTCAGACATGTAAAATAACATGTTTTACTAATAGTGTATTAGTGAAACATATTGAGTCAGACATGTTGTAAAATAACATGTTTTACTAATAGTGTATTAGTGAAACATATTGAGTCAGACATGTTGTAAAATAACATGTTTTACTAATAGTGTATTAGTGAAACATATTGAGTCAGACATGTTTTAAAATAACATGTTTTACTAATAGTGTATTAGTGAAACAGTCAGACAGCATTGCATTTAATCCACCTTCATTCTCGACTCCCTCACCTCAAACTTCTGCCTCAGCTCCTCATTTCCATCGTCCTCCTCAGAGATGGGCACGTTGTAGTATTCCCCCTCTTCCTGACACAACATCTTATACCTGGGAGAACAAACACAACACATTCATCAATGCACTCATTATATTTGACACTTAAATGTGGCCTATTCACCTTTAAGTGTGACTAAGCACTCCATGCATTAAACTATGTTCTTGTGAAAATCAACAACGATGAGAATGCTTGTCAGTTGATGTTTCAACCCTGCAATTGTTTATCTTTATTGTGTGTGTGTGTGTATGTGTGTGTGAGTGAGTGTGTGTGTGCTACCATCCGCAGACAGGAGCCTTAATGAGCTCAGACACTCCAAAGGACAGCGCGCCCATGAAGTCGTTCCTGGTAGTGCGGTCCCAGTCCCACACCTCCACAGACAGCCTGCGATCTTTGTCTGAGGGCTTCAGCTTGCTGTCACACACACACACACACACACACACACACACACACACACACACACGATGTACTCATCACAACAACACCTAGTTTACAGTAAAGCAGGACAACATCACAGGTCAAGGGGGGGTAGGGGACTATAGTGGGGGGGAGGGGGGGAAAGTTAAGCTTAAGCGTTGGCCAGCAGAGATATGGCCTATAAGCTGACAAGTAATTAAACTGGCATATCTGTAACAACTGTCATCTCTTATTTCTCCACTGCCTTGGACATAAACCAAAGGCGAGCCAAAAAAGCATAGGACTAAGAAAAAAAATGGAGAGAGAGAGACAGAGAGAGAGTGAGAGAGAGCGTCTTTACATTGCTGCGCTATTGCAGGTTATACAGTATACCTACTGCTGAACAGTTTGGCAGGCTTGGGTATTTAGAGGATTGTGAAGGAGATAAAAAGGGTCAGGGATCCTTTAACCAATTAACAGCAGGGACACTGACATCAAAAAAGGTGTAAACTTCAGCTCTGCACTTTTTACAGCAGAGCTGAGCATGAAATGCATTTTAATGCTCCTTTTTTGAGTTTAGAGGTTTCCTGCTGCTGATGATGTCACAAAGGCTCTCCCAAAGTCACGTTTAATCTCTTTGTAGGATGACGTGTAGCCATCTTGTCTTCTGTGTAAGTGTCAAAGGGAGTGTTGAGTCAGTTATTGATAACACCGGGACAACACAATACTAGATTTAGAAAAATGTGTGGATATAAGCTTGCAGTGAGTAAAGTTTGGCGGTGTTGGCTTGTGACGTAGTATTAAGTTACCATGAATAAATCTGCAAGCTTCAAATAATGAGTGATTTGTTTTGTGAATAGAACTGTATGGTTTAGTGCCCAGGGCATTTCTCGTGAGATTTTCATCCTGCATAGCGCAGTGGGGGTAGGGGAGAGAGGTGGAGGTGTTGAAATTACAGATACATTAGATTTCTAGTCAAATATATGAAATCAGGACACCTTGGCCTGCCAAAACATGCAGCAGAGTAGTTTTGTGATAACTGATCCCAGTTGTATTTGCTTATAATACACCATAATGCATTATAATTACAATACTTGTCATTCAAGGTACAGTAATTAATGAATCAACTGCACATGGTAATTCACATGCATGCTATGGGTTTGCTCAATAGCTCATCATTTGAAGTGGGCTTGATTTGCGTAAACATCACACAGCACTGAGCTACAAGTTCAGTTCTTTGACAGGTCAAACCACTATTATATCAGCTGTGCTGAGTGATTATGTTATCCAACCCACAACATCCTGTTTTTAACCAAGCATTCACGTCAACATTATTTTAGTTCAGTGAATGGAACAAAATGGACAGAGCACAGCCATGGCAGCCAAGACCAATACATATAGCACTGTACCATCGTGGTATTCTTTATTGCTTCAAATTCTGTGACCCACCCATTCAATAATTACATTCCCCTATTGGAGACATCTTCTGATAACTCACTTCACACTCTGACAGAAATATGCGTGGGGAGCGTAACACTAGCTGAATCTTACAGTTATTAGGTGTTGCTGGCAGTTTAGGATGAATGCATGGCATTTCTGCCTTATGACACATACAGTGAAAGGTGATTGGATTGACAGGATAGTGTGAGGTGGTAACCTATGACACACTCCCTAAGCGCCCCTTTAAGCAACAGTTTGGAATGGTACGCATCACATTGTGGTAAGCTACATGGCCAATGTCTTTAAAGACACAAAATGTTGGTTTAATTACCTATTAGTTTTAGCACAATAGCAACCACACTTGTTTTATACAAGCAGTGGAAATGCCTGTTTTCAATCTAGACAAACAATCCTCTGGGTGTATATCAGCAAGACCAACTAAGACATTTCATTATTTTGATTGAGTATAATGGCACAATGAATTCATGAAGCCTAAATCAGCTTGTAAAATAGACATGTTACTCAACCAACTAGGGGAACCCTCAGATAAGAGCAAGGCTTGCTTATATTTTAAGAGCAAAGATAAAAGCAGTCTTAAGCAAAGGAGAATACTGTCAAACAAACAAGCATGAATATATCGTTTGCCAATGTGAAATCTACTCCTGTGCTGCTGCGCACAATCACACAAATGGCCTGACAGTTTACTTAACATTAACCTCAGGTAGCATCATTAAAAATCATCATTTGTATCCAGATGATGGTGCCTTAGGTGTGTATTGTAAAATGGAATATGCCTCTGCTAGCTAGTAACTCATTATGTGTGCGCTGGGCAGGAGTAAGTAAAATAATCATTTGTAATTCAATAGAGAGTCTTAACTCATTTAGTTGTGCTAAGGGCTGAGTGAAGGAAAGAGAAAGAGCCTCGACATTTTGCGCTGCGCTCATTATGCGTATTTTAAAAAACAATTTGCAATTCAAGGCCACGCAAAGTGGAGGGGAGCGAGGGAGAGAGAGTGCGCCTGGTCTTCAAAGGGCTTTTGCTATTGGATGACCTCGTGTCCCATTTCCTGGGTCGCCACCCCTGATGAGAGTCTGGCAAGATGCAATTAAAATTATTTAAAAACAATGTGTAACCGCAGGTAGTCGTGCTTATTAGCCCACGATGCCGTGCAGCCAGTGACCTTATCATTTACTTTCTAGGTCTTTCTCTCAGTCCCCCACCCCAATATAATGGGAAATGGCATTTATCTATCAAAATACTAGGGTACCCTCTCACAAAAAGTTGATATATGATTCTTAATATACATTTTACATAAGCCTTCTATTTGTAAAATTTTGGAAATTGTGTGGACCATTTGCACTTGAAACACTATTATATTATCCTGATTCTGACATATACATTATCTGCTAATGTGTCTTATTATGACAGTTACATATATGTAAAAGTTATTGTGACATGGCCAGTGTCAGAAACAACTAAATGAATGGCATATTCAGAGGTGAAAATACTGTATGTGTGTAATATGATTTTTTAAATGTATAATTTATAATAATGTAAAAGCATTAAGGATGATCATAACATGATCATCGATCATGTTAATCTCCTAGGCCCTACTGTATGTGTAACATTTTAGGAATCCTTCAACATCCTGCTTGCAGGATTTAACAGTAGCTATCATATAACGCTTTGCTGCAAAAACCCATTACTTCATTCTATGTGTTAGATATGATATCTGGCTGTACGACTCATCTCAGAACCACTTTAGTGGAACCGTGATATATTTAGGGCTATGTTGTGTGTCTCTATACGCATTGTTAAAACAAATACAATCAAATTGTCATTGCGGGAATGAAAAGGAGCTGTTTAAAAATGCATCAGCAATCGCCCGCCACCCAATGTCATTAATTCCCAGGCTGTGTTGAGCAGTCGTGCTGAAAAGCTCTTTGCAAAACGCCTAAATATTCTGCAACACTCTTATCTTTATGGTGTCATTTTCCCATTTAGCTGGTAAGCAGCTAAACCTGCGGGGCAGAGCACAGTTCTGTTGGTCTAATTGGGCAGTTCAAAACCTACTACCAGACATGCTCACTTATTGGGTATTGCCACAACTTATGCGCTGGGACAAAGAAATGTGCCATAGTTTAAGCTACTACATGTCATTATAGGCCATTGAAGAATGAATAGCCAACTGCATTGCAGTGTTACACTCTGATTGTGTTAGTATAACACAATTAACTGAGATTTAACAAAACAACAAAGTTTTGTTGTAACCAGTTGTAACGCTAGTTTCAGCCACAGGGGCAGTTCTGAACAAAAAGCCAGAAGTGTCCCTTTAAATAGACAAATATGCATTCATTTCCAAGTCAGTCTCTCTTATTCAAATAGCTGATGATGCTGTTTTCAAACCCTACACAACTCAGAATACTTTGAGGAAAGAATTCATTAAAGCAACCAAGTAGATTTGGCAGCATCCACAGGTTCTCATTCAGGTCAGTTTCCCATTGCTAAAGCGATAGAAGCCAAAGGCCTCTATCATCAATAACTGCAGCAAGCACATCTCTGCCCTCGACGGAGGGCAAATGACAGGCGGCAAGCTGCTGACGCTTCTTGTCTCCCAGTTACTCTGTTTCAATAAGGGAGTGTGGGGCACAGGTGCACAAATGAGGCAGGCATGCATGCAAATGTCGAGAGAAGTGAAGCCAGATGAGCTGTGGGTATATGGTGGGTCTGGCCTTGTGCAGCTGATGAGTACCAGGCTGGTTCTGAGTGTACTGACACTGACACGAACATACATCATGTGTGAGTGCGTGCGTGTGTGAATGTGCTCAGTAGGTAGTCAGGTTTGAGGTGTGTAATTGTCATGCTAGAGAGACAGTACTTAATTGGTGGAGACAGGGATGCTGGAGAGTGTTGATCAAACTTTATGGAAATAGCAACACTCTTTGTTCAATGGCATAGGGTGCTCCCTTAGAAGCTGCAGCACCCAAATTGGACATGCATTGCCAAGGTTGAGATAGTGTTGTGTGTATTGTAGTGTTCTGTCTGCATCATTTTGTTTATTGTCCCATTTTCAGCGCATATACAGAATGGGCAGCTAACGGACCATGAGGAGATATTTGCTGAATAGTGTATTACTGTAACTTACAATTATTTCAAGCTTTGTTAGCCTTTAAAATAGTCAAGTCAAAATCCATCACCATGAGGAAATCAAGCTTTTACAGCAAGCCAAATAGTTCCAATAATACATTGTGTTTTTAATATATTTAATGGGTCCTTAAATGCAATAGTATTTATTTGATACATGTCAACTTTACATGTATCTACGTTGTTTTTTTTTATTGTTTTTTTTTATATGATATCGTTATGTTAATTAAAGATAGAGCCAGAGCACATTTAAGTCCCACCCACGCCAGGGAAGAAAGCACTCCATAGCTCTCCGTTGACTTTGTATTGCGTTAAGCTAAGCTAACGCCATTTCTGACTTCTATCAAAACATTTTAAATGGCCTAAAAGCTGTTGTGTGACAGGATGCACTACCTGCAAGGTAAAGAACCCAGAACTAAGTTTGCATAACCTGTCGAACCGAAAAAGCAAGGTGTTGAGAAGAGAAAAGCACATACAGGCAACAAGACCTGAGGCATTATGGGAAAAATAGTTCAACTGTGGGATCCTAATACTCAATATGCCTAAGTGTGGTGACTGGTTGACAGAGTGCCAAAAAAATCATTTAGCATGGTGAAATAACAAATATTGTATCAGGTTAAGCATTTGGAATACCGTTTGTGTGCACCTAGGCGTAGTTGTCAATGCAATATGACGTGTCTCTCTATTGTCTGTATCCAGGTAGGTCTCCTTTTCTCCTTATCCACCACATTTTTCAACTCAACAGGTTATGAACACTTAGTTCTGGTTTCTTTACCTTGTGGGTAGTGCATCCTGTCACACAACAGCTTTTAGGAAGGTTTCAGTATTTTCAGAGTCAGAAATATCGTTTGCTTATATTAACTCAATGCAAAGTCATTGAAGCGCTGAGAACGGTTTCTCTCCCGGTGGACGTGGTTTTCAGAGTATGAGGGTTGCTACCTGTCCCGTATTAGCCAGGACAATGCATATTTTGGGCTATATTGGTTTGTCCCGTACGGGACCTTCCTTGTACTGTATTGGCTACTGTAATCACCAGACTAAAAACACCATATCACCATTGGCACCATGCATCTGTCAAAATTTGGCATGGCATAATATCCCTTATTTGATTGTGACAACCATAGACACATTGTCCTCTGTCTCTATAGTCAGGTGTTGTAAGCTAATCCACTTTGTTTTTGTCAAATTCAACAAATATGTCCTATCATTGTGCTAGTGTAACATTGTCTGAGCATTTTGAACAAATAATCTGGTACTTCTACACAGCCCAGGCTCCGTAAATAGGAACATACTGTATACAAAGTGGTGAACAACAACAATGCACTTGGCTTCTCAATGTGCTTGTGTGGGGCAGAGCTTCTGAGGGGGTTTGCTATGATTTGATCTTGAAGTTAGGCTGGTTCATACTGTAGTCTACGCTTTTGCGGACGCATTAACTACACAGAGAGGGTTTGACGCGTACTTGTGTAGCAAAATGTGTTGCCCTAGTCTCAGCCAGGCAGCCACGTTTTGTATTTTAAAATCTTTTATTTTAACTTTCTTATTCATCAGTTGCCAAATGTGCTATTCATAAATAGGTATAGCCTATCAATAGTTATTTCATAATCAATATAAATTATGAATGTTATGCTCCAACCCTGTAAGTAAGCGTTTGATGCTCACAATTTTCTGGGGGAGGGCCCCCACATAAGTAGATTCATTTTCAGTTTGCCAAGCTGTCTTTATCTTTTTTACACAGACCTTTTTCTGGTGGCCTGTTTTTCTGTTGAATATAGGTCATGGAAATTCAGATTTTTAGTCAGTGAAAGTCAGGGAAAAGTCAGGGAATTAAACATTTGACTTAGAGTGGGAGCCATGTATATCCTTCAGGAAGGCTATATGTACCTGTACCGGCATAATATTGTGTAAACCTATTAAACATTCCTGTTTAATTACAAAGATGGAGGCGATCATAAAATAGCGAGGCAGCTGTATGTGGTAACATGTTCTACTAGGCTTGTAGCCTACTTGCACAAATAGCTTGTACAGTAGTTATTAGCCTATAGGCCTACAGTATAGGCCTATTAGATGAAATATAATTGCCCACAGTTTCATGTACACCCACCCTTCAGCAAATTTCTGGCTACGCTACTGCCTAGGCTGCATCGAATATTCAAAAATACTACGTTCTATGTCCATTCCTAGCCACTTTTCCTTGACCTCGAGTGAAGACGTCTTTGAGTCAAGGAAAATGTATGAAGGATCATTCTTAAGGGTTTTGGAATAGGAACCGCGGAGGAAAGAGAATCCAACCTCACTTTGGAAATGTAATTATGCAACAGTGAATGTTAATGACGTGGGTCTGCTTCGGTGAATGGACTTTAAATAAAGTGCACCTTCTAAGCTAACGTCCGCGTAGCTTGCGTAGACTATGAACCAGCCCTAACCCTGCCTTTAAGTCAAATATATCCTAACCTATAAAAATGCTAAAGATTCAATAATTGTATATTTACTTTATGTTTCTCATTGTGAAGTTTATTATAATAACTTGGTTAATTATGAAGGTGGGGAACTTCAGTATAGAGGTTAAGAATTGATCAGAATGTATTACATTATGTGATTCAGATTGAAACTAATGTTCTTGTAAAAAATCTGCCTAATTGAAAGACAAACAATGTTTCAGTAGGGCATGCTGGTTCCTTCTTATGCCTAGACTCTATTAATCATTAATTTGACATAATAATATACAGTATGTTGCAAGTGGTTCTGGCTTTTGAGAAATAATCTGTCATGAACATTGAGCATGGTGATAAAAATCAATAGTCTGAATAGAAAATTGCCTGCAAGCGCATAACAGTTAAGCGATAACAGAGAAGATTAAGCATGCTGTATCTTTGTTCTTTGTTTTCTAGAGCCCACCGTGGAACAGACACACACGCACACACACACACACACACACACACAGACACACATACAAGGCTAACTCTTGTTGTGTTCCATCTCAGGAAGCAAAGGTGGCCTGCTAGCACCAGCAGAGCCCAGGTGTGGCTAGGAGATGCTATCACATGTAAATATATGTCTCAAACCCAGTTGAGGTTAGCACCAGAAATGGAACCGTTAAAAGAGTCCTAGATGCTATCGCTCAAAGCAGGGGGGTGTAAGTTGTAAGTGGTATGGCTGCTGTTGTTTGATTACTGAGGTTTATGTCAGAGACGTAACAGGCAAGCGCTGCTGACCATATGCTGGTCTTCAAGCACTGGGCAGGAAAGGCTCAAAGGATACAGTTTCAAGAAAAATGTGGCAAGTGACCATGTGAAAACGTCAAAAAATTTGATGGGTGGGGGGGTGTCAGGGAATCTTAAGTGGAGCAACACCATGTCTATTAAGCAGATACAGAATACATTATAAATAATTTGTAATTAATAAAGAAAGATGATAAATATTTGTGAGGCAAATTAGTTTTGATCCCAGCTCAGGAGAAATGTTGATCTATTTGAGGATCTGAAAACAGTTTCTTTGGAATGACACAGTTTCTAGAGAGAAAAACACGCAATATCAAAACAGGAAATAAACAAAACTGAGACAAAATTCAAACAAATTCACTTCTACTATGAAAATAAACACTGACATGTTTAATTATTAAAGGCCCTTGCATATTCAGAATGTTAATTCATAGTGCAATACAAAGTGCAAAAACAAAATGTGCATAAAGTGAATTATGTATAATAACATTTGCTGTTCTATAACAAATGACAATATATTTTTTTTCTGTCCAATCGTGTGATTCAATTAGTCACAGAATGTTTTGTTTCTGGTTCGCATTGTTTTGTTTGTTACTTTGTTCTGGGCTCTGTGAAGAGATCTGTCACACACATTTGCATGACATGTTTCAATGCGGAGTGTGCTCAGCAAAAATCTACCAAAGTACTTTGGTTCACAATGGTTCTCAGTATACCCATGCACCCGTGTAACAAAAACTACTTGACTAAGAGACTACTTGGGTGATTTGGTGAAAATAGAATAGAATAGAATAGAATAGAAACTACAACTTCAAGCTCCTGTTAACCTGTTGCTGTTTAAAATTCAGTGGGGAGAGGAGTACATAACAGTGAGCTGGCGGAGGAAAAAGGTGAGGAGGAGACACACCGTCTAAAAGAGTGTGGTGTCCACCAGCCAGATGCGTTTTGTGTTTTGTGAGTATCATAAATAAACAACAGCCCACTGTGAGCACTTGTCTTCAGTGGCTGCTTCCCACTGTTAAGATAATCTTTATGATTATTGCAATGGCTTTAGCAGCAGGCCATGTCTGTCAGCAGACAGCAACTCTCGCTGTGGGAGATGATACATACACACGCTCGCAGGCTTCAATCAATGCAGAGTAGGACGGTGGAGTGAAGCACGGTATTAATGTACTTGTAAAGTGCTTTAACATAGTCGCTTAATGGTAAACATGTATTTATAATATGTCTCAAAAGCATATATGTTTAACTGATTAAATAAAAGAGTTAGCATCTGTCAGACCACTAATTTGCACAGTTGAGCAATATACCCAACATTATGTGATCCTTTTAATCCCACCCACAGACGCTAATCTGTACTTTATTAGCTAGTAGAAGGTAGTACTCTTAACAAAGAAGTCCATCAATTATGTTCGAGCTCTGTGTTTGCTCATGTGTCTGGCTCATGCCTGAGGTGTCACGCAAAGGAATTTCAGCCCAGGGCAGTGACCTTTGTGGGATGTTTACGCACAAGCCAACACCACAGGAAATCAGAAGAAGATGCCCTAATGGGAAACACCCTGCACCGGAGCAGTCCAAACAACAACACAGCGAAAACTGAGAGGTGGCTGACAAGTTGATAAGGATATTAGCAGCTCATGCTGAGAACAAAGGGGTTGACACGCAGCTCAGATCAATAGCCGATGTGAGTAGGTTGCCTTAAATAGTTGAATATCACAAATAGCCTCTGTGAAAATGGCTGGTGCAAAGCAAATCTTATTAACAGTGCTAACAATGTCTTTGTGTGTGTTGGTGTCATTGTGCGTGTGTGTGTGTGTGTGTGTGTGTGTATGTGCGTGCGTGCGTGTGTCTGTGTGTGTGTGTCTGTGTGTGTGTGCGCGTGTGCGTGTGCGCGTGTCTGTGTGTGTGTGTGTGTGCGTGCGTGTGTATGTGCGTGTGTGTGTGTGTGCGTGCGCGTGCGTGTGTGTGTGCGTGCGTGTGTCTGTGTGTGCGTGCGTGCGTGCGTGTGTGTGTGTGCATGTGTGTGTGTGTGTGCGTGCGTGTGTCTGTGTGTGTGCGTGTGCGTGCGTGCGTCTGTGTGCGTGTGTGTGCATGTGTGTGTGTGCGTGCGTGTGTCTGTTTGTGCGTGTGTGTGTGTGCGTGCGAGCTTGCATGCATGCATGTTGCTGTGCGCTCAAGCAGGACATGCGTACTCTGCACTATTACCATAACTTGTCTCTTCATCGACAGCTCTCCCCGGGCATCAGCACGCATTAGCTGAAGTTTAACATCATTTGAGATGAGGAGATGACCTACTGAGAACATACACGAGTAATTGTGTCGCAATGCAGCGCTTAGTACTGTTTCCCCTCAGGCGAATACCTTTTTCTTAAGCCTCCACGCCCGGGAACATTTTGCTTTATTACCTTGGTCCTAAGTACAGAAGGGGGAAGGGTATGGGGTGGGTCCCTAAAGTACCTGGGGAATTATAATATTCTGGCTCATCATATCAGTGTCTTACTTCTTGGTTTGTGTGTGGAGGTGCACGTAATTATAACAGCCTTTTGAAATTGTGCCCAGAAGAAAGATGGGTTCAAGTGCAAATTAATTTCAGATTACCACAACAAAGACAATCAATTGTCGACAAGGATGCCAGCAAAATGCTTTTGAAAGGGCGAGTGTTCCACACACATGACTACACACACACACACACACACACACACACTCAACACAACTAAACTGGTGTACAAAAGGCCCTCGCTTAAATTACATAAAATAATCACAGTGCTCATAGCTACCTGTAACTTTTACTCTTGTTCACCCCTCTCACTATTATCATAACCAACACACACACACACACACACACACACACCACCTCCCTCACCCCTACACCCGGTCCTCACCTTCTCCTCGCGTTCAGAAGTGGGGTCTCATTAACAATCCTATCAGCAGCTGTAAAGCAGCCTGGGAGCATGTCTGTGTTGCTGGCGTCCTGGCCTGGCAGTGCAATTCAAGGTCACCAGCTGCAACGGTTGAGTTTGTACATCTTTTTATTTTATATTTTATTTTATTTTACAAAGCTCCATTTCTGGGCAAAGTCCGAGCCTACGTTACTAAGCTGGGGGTGAGGGGTTAGGCTTGTGAGGGGTTAAGAGCGTCAGAACCGGATGTGCTTTGTGTGGGCAGAGTGTGTCCATGCAGCAACTGCTTTCATCATGGTTAAAGCTGCAGGTCTACTGATGCTGCAGTTTGTGTCCACCTCAGAGGGAAGATGCTGGGATGGTGCCATGTTGAACACTGGTAGTTAATGTAGTATATTAGCTAGCACACTACTGCTATTGACACACAATAGGACAGTGGATCTGATCTAAATCAGTCAATTACAGTATGTAGAATACTAGTTTTCACCAATAATTTATGCAACCAACAATGGATTGCATTATTTTAGTTACAATTTATTCCATTCTATTCAGAGGAATACAAAATAGTGCAGCCTATATGTTCAGAATATTTCATTAAAATATAAAGCACACACACTGTGTGTGTGTGTGTGTGTGTGTGTGTGTGTGTGTGTGTGTGTGTGTGTGTGCGTGTGCAGTATTTGAAGAGTTCAGATGCAAAAAACTCAATCTGACATATTGTGTTTTTAAATTGGAAACATTTAAATAAGTTGTTAAATTTTTGGCCCGTGACATTTTTATTTAGTGACAAACAACCTTTTAGAAAATTGTAATGAAGTTGAAGTTGCATCTGAACTCTTCATATATACTGTATATTAAGAGTTAAGATGCAAAATCCTCTAAGTTCATCTGAAAAAAGGTATTAGCCATTTAAAAAAACATTATTTATTAGGATTCGATATTTTGGTTCACTACTTCAACTTTATTACAATTCATTAAACGGTTGTTTGTCTCTGAAAAAAAACTAATATATTACAAAAATGCTGTATATACAGTATATATTGCATGAAATATATATTGTATTGTTAGTATTTTAGTATTAAAAATACTAACAATAGTATATATAGTATTATTGTTAGTATTTTTTATTTATAAATTGTTTTGGAGGTCAACATCAAATTCACCTCCAAAATCATCCATACATCCTGTTCCTTTTCTCTGCCATCACTTCACCCATATTTTCCCTCCTTCTCTCTTTGATGTCCCTATCTTCATATATCCTGGCCCCTCAATGGAGCCAGTGTCAAGTGGCCCCGGCTTCCCCTTCTGTGCTCCACACATCTCCTCTGGGAATCTGTTGAGGAGGGGAGAGCACAATGCCAGTGAAAGCTGAATGAAAAAACCCAAGTCAAGGCTCATTAGATTCTCATTACCTTCACAAACTGAAAGCAAGAGATTGTTTTGGTTTTTTCTCTTTATATAATCGCAGTCGCTGAGTGCCCTGGGAATAAATATGAACACACACACACACACACATGACAAACATGCAGCCCTTCCCTCGTTTCTCTCCACACCCGCCCGACCATCCCCTCGCTCCCTCCCCCTTGTTTCACCCCTCCATCATCCGTCCTTTTTAGCGAATGCACAATGAAGCATACATATTGGCTTTGCCAAGGGAATTCAACATATTTTCTTTTTCTCCATGCCAGTAGCACAGTAATCCCTGGCATTAGTTGGCTTCCTTCACTGTGAGGTAAACATAGTATTCATCCACCGCTAGGTTCCCCAGCCACTGTACAATCAACTGCAACAAGTGGCAAACTTGACAAGCCTGTCATGTCTAATTAAAGATGTTTGAAGTTTTTTTTTTTTAAACTGCTTGGATGTTAATACCATCTGCATTTCATCATTACTATAATTAGCCTTACCAACTCACACACACATACATGTGCACGCACGCGCGGAAACACGCACATGATAAAAGTGTGATAAAAGTGACTGTGACATACATTCTGGGACACCTCTCTCCCATTTTACAATATGCACTGAGTAAATGAAGTCCCACACGTCAGCCAACACACACACACACACACACACACACGCACACACAAGAAGGCACCCCACCCCAGCTGGTGTGAGCCATGGCTGTCTTGAGCATAAGAATATTCTAGAACTCACATCTGGGGAATCCCCGACCATCCTACCCCTTCATCTCTGCTCCTCTGCCCCACAATGCACTGCTGCTCCTGCTGTTGACACTAAGTCAATTAGCACATTGTGTAAAAGACTGTGTTGAAAAACACACACGGCACCAGCAGTTCAAATACCCAGGGGTAACCCAGACATTACCTCCAGTTCAGTGTTGAAACAGTGAGCAAAGGATTAGGTGTGCTTGCATGTGTGCATTTGTACACATGTGTGAGGGATAGCGTACTTTACATGTGGTTAGGAACAGAGCGGGATGGTTGTATGCATACCTGCCCATACAATAGAAGTGCAGTTCCGATACATTTAAAAAAGCCTTTAACCACCAAACAAGTCAGAGTGTTGCATGGATTATGATGGTGCCTCCTGCTGAGATTAAGGTGGATCCCCATATTAATCAAAATGTTGGCTTCAAAGGGAAATGGCAGCACAACTAATGCACTGAAGTTGAAAGGCCTTGGTGTAAACACAATGAGTCTGTGCGACTCAAAGCCAGAGTTGAAGCCCTTGACACAGACACAAAGACAAACATCACAGTAGGTATCTAGTAGTGCTCACTTAAAAATAAAGGTTCCAATTAGAACCAAGAGTGGTTCTTCAGAGTGATGCAATAGGAGAACCTTTAAAGGTTTGTCAAATAGCTTTAGATTTATGGTTCCCTGAAGAAGCATATCAATGTGTTTCTTCAGGGAACCAAATGGTGGTTCTTCAGAGTGATATAAGACCATAAGACCATTTTTACAGATTCCACCAAGAACTATTAATATTTTATTTAGACAACAATGCAACATAAATGCACACTTAAACATGTAAAACAAACACTTTACAGTATTTACATTATATATACTGCATACTGTATATTAATAGTATATCAATAAAGAATGCAACTGGTAACATATTACTTTGTTTTATGTAACAATCAATAAATAAAAAATTAAATAGATATGGTAATACATATTTCCCCTGGAACACTGAGAAGTGTCGTACACTGTGTGCTGTATGTTTTTGAGTGAGTGTGTTTGACCGGCCCATTTCTTTGAGCATGCTCTGTTCGTAGACCATGAAATACGAGAAGGGACCGTATGGACGGATACCCCCACTCTATATCATCAAGACACTACACGAACAAGGCAACCTCACTCGCTCTGTTTACAGTGACCGCTGCATTTCATTTCAAATACGTACGCTTGAAGGAATGAAAGTCTTTTTCAAATGTTGTTGGGTACTCAACGTTGAAGACATGGTAAAAACTTAAAGTTAGGGTCAGGGCAAGGGTGATGCCCACACTGCCATCATCAAAATTAATTTCAATGGCGTCCATGTTGACTGTAATGGCTGTACTCTCCAGTGGACACTCATTTGTGCAGACAATTGTTGGTGTTGAATACACTGGGTTCTGTAGATCATGACAACAGAACGAAAATGCATTACTAATACAGTGAGGCATCATGGGTTAAAACAAACGGTTTCACAATTTGAAAATGGAAAATTTGTGTAATGGGGCTGCAGCAAGAAAAAAGTTTTTTGATTAAAAAAAAACCAGGCCTATGGACAGCATCATCCAAAATGTTGAAAGAAAGAAAGAAAGAAAGAAAGAAAGAAAGAAAGAAAGAAAGAAAGAAAGAAAGAAAGAACAGTCATATGAACAGACAGGGAAAGGGTATCAGCAATTTAAATTTAGCAAATATACAGGCTGTTGCATTGGTCTGTTGGGTTTGAGTTCTTTGTAAGGCATCAAAATAGGATTATCCCTTTACAGTTCAAGGCTACCTTTTACTCCCTCTTCCGTAATCCCTCCTGGGTCACTGGATACTCACACACAGAGTTAGATTAAACAGAACATAAAACTCTAAATGTACCTATTCAGCAAATACACAGTTTATATCAGTTTATATACTGCCTGTAAATAAGTCATATTGGGCATATGGGACAAGCATTATTTCAGAATGGCATTGAAGGAGGTTGATCCTTCTTCTAAGTAATACCCACACCCATCAGGTCCCTGATCAGTACCATATGCTAAGGTTAACCAAAAACACACTAAGACCCCATTCACACTTAGTGGTGTTGGGGTTGTGCACACAACTGTTTATTCAATATAGTTAACAATAGCACACAAACTCTTAATTTGAACCCACATATGTTTCATTTGATATTTTACCAGCTGGCACTAATGCAGTTTTATAATAAGACAAAACCAGCTTTTTTTTTTTTTTTTTTGGTCTAAGTATTTTTTTTTTCCAACACTGAGAAAATAAATACAACAACATTTAGTGTTAGTTACTTTATAGTTAAAAGTATTATATTCAGTTAACTTTCATGACAATGAAACCACAGGTGGTTAAAAATAAATAAATTAAGGAAAACACAAGTCAAGACATGTTTTCAGTTTGTTTTGCCAAAAGTAATAGGTTAAAATAGGAATATGGTACTTCAAATTTCACAAAACAGGAGCAACAGATTTGGGCTACTTTAGATTTTATAAAATTATACCATGTTTGTGTGGGTCAAAACCCACAAACCTTTTTTTTTGTGGTCTCATGTATGCACATGCGTGTGCAGTGCACGTGTACACACACAAATACACACACACATACAGACTATTGTATTTCAGAAACAGCATTATTCCAGCATTCCAAAAAAGGAGGAAATATTTTTTGTCTCTCTTGCCCCTCTGGACCAAGGTTTTATAGTTTTTTCCCTTCTTACTTTGTATATGTTTGTAATTTTTGTCAAATGATAAACAGAGGCAGGTCGTGCAATAGCCTCTGTATTAATATTGGTGCCTGGAACTCAGTGAACCAGCTTATATCTAGGAACAAATGAAGAGGGCCAGGTGATTAATGACGAGGACTCCGATAGCAAACTGACTGTGATAACAGGCTCTTTCACAAATAATAAATTACAAACCTAAAATTCTTCTAGGAGGAAGAGAGAGGTGGGGGTAGCATGGAGGGTGGTTGGGGAGTCGGGG